>NC_051175.1:101695758-101833258 GCF_013339725.1 Rhipicephalus microplus | reverse complement strand
ACCTGCACCCAAATCTGAGTACACGGGCCTACAACATTTCCGCCTCCATCGGAAATGCAGCCGCCACAGCCGGGATTCGATCCCGCGACCTGCGGGTCAGCAGCCAAGTACCTTAGCCACTAGACCACCGTGGCGGGGCTGGTTGCTATTGATCAACGCATTTCATTAATACGAAACACTAAAAGCTGCCACAATTGACTAAGCCGAAGCGCTGCTGGATCAATAAATTTCCTACAGCGCAAATGTTTAAACAAGACTAGGAGCCTCACTCGGGGTCGTTGCGGACAACGCAAGGATAAAGCGCTGAAGTAATTGTAATTAATACAATTGAAGTTTCATTATACAAGATGCTTCTTTAAATATATTTCAGAGTCTTCTTCTCTTATTTGTGTGTGTGGGGTAGGGGGGTGTTTGTGTGTGTGTGTTTTCAGAGAGCAGTAAGATGATTAAGAGCGTGTCTTTTTTCGGCGTATGTTGTTTGAAGGCTTCAAAAGTCAAATAAAAAATAATTGATTGAATGATATGTGCGGTTTAACGTCCCGAAACCACCATATGATTATGAGACGCCGTAGAGGAGGGCTTCGGAAATTTCGAGCTCCTGGGGTTCTTTAACGTGCACGCAAAGCTGAGCACACGGGCCTACAGCATTCCCGCCTCCACTGAAAATGCAGCCGCCGTAGCCGGGATTCGATCCCGCAACCTGCGGGTCTGCAGCTGAGTACATCAGCCACTAGACCACCGTGGTAGGGCTAAATAAAATAAGCTAACAACCTTAGTGGGCCAGTAATTTTCGTTACTTTGTGGAACACCCATTTTGTTGTTGTTGTTTTGTTGTTGTTGTTGTTGTCGTTGTTGCTGTTGTTGCTGTTGATGATGTTGCTGCTGTTGTGTTTGTTGTGTTTGTTGGCGAGAGCGAATATAAGCTCGAAGGTTTGCCAAGTGAAGCACTAGGAGGCATAGTATTACTTAACCTGACCATGCAATCATGAACGGTAATGAACGGTCGGTGTTCTAGAAAGCAGGTTATACCGCACCCGCGGAATATAGTAAGACGCTAGTTCTGTCGAAGCCCGAAATCACGGTAATTTAAAATTTCACGTTCATTCTCGACATGGCGTATGACGCACTTTTCTAAGAGTAATCACAACGATCTATCCTTATTGGGAGAAAGAACAAATAGACCACGCTTCGCAAAGGGGAAAATAAGGAAAAAGTTGCGGAGGTCAACCAGGCTTCAGCCCGGTAGGCTACCCTGCACTGGGGAAAGGGAGAGGAAAGCTATACAGGAGGAGTGAAACGTCACTGATTGAACCAACGTGTAAGTTTCACGTTTGACGTCACAAACGATGAATCAGACTGCTGTCCTTGAAAAAAAAATGCAACAGCGCTGTCGTTGCGTTTGAGAACTGGGATGAACAGCGCCATGGTACCAACACCTTCTCCACAGTGAAATAACTTCCCGTTTATTCGATGTAGAGCAGTGCTGAGGTGAAGCCTCTGGTTGGCGTACGTCGGGAAGCAACACGAAATGCGTTCAATATTCTCATGAATGGCATAGTCGTTGCACTCCGTGTTGTCACACGTCACAATCTTAAATTAGCAGGCGTTGGTTAAAGGTACATTTAGACGCTGACGGCACAACATTGTATCTTCATTATGGGAAAGACTACTCAAGAACGACATAGTGACATAGACTTGGGGAAACTTGTGAATTCGAACTCGGTTCGATAAATGCAGATTTCGGTGTACAGTTAAAGAAACAATAACAAACAAAAAAAAATCATGATGTTCGCGTTGCGGTTGAGAGTTCTGAACAGCCTCATTACTTTAAGAAGAAAAGTTGCCAGCTCATTGAAAATTGAGTTTCTTAAAATTGGTTCTTGCATTTCAAGCCCACCACGTTTTTGACCGAAAGATAGTGGCACATAAATAAGATAACGCTCTGCGACCTTCAGTTCAGAAATACTGGCGACCAAGTACAACAGGCTATGTTCTCAAACCACGCTTGTACTCGGCAGTATAAAGAGCGTGGGAGATGAGGAGTGGGTAGGGGGGTCTGTATTCGAAGCTCCGCCTTCATTACCGTTTAACTTTGGCGTCCGGCCGAAACACATACGCTACATTTATGAATGCAAATGAAGTCAGAAATGGTCAGCAGTTACACATATTTCTTCCCGACAAAAAGCGCGAAACAGTGCGGCTCTTTCTCTATTGCGCAAGAAAAAAAAGAAAGAACACCAGTTTACGCGCCCTATTAAAGCTGTCAAAAAACTTGGCGAGTATCTCAAGAGAAAAGAAAAAAAATAGAATGATAAAAATGGCTGTGTAACGCGTAACACAGGTCGTCCTACGCAGACACAGATAGGCAGTGGCGTAGTCCGTACGACTGTGCTCTCCGGACCCTAAGGCCAAAGCGCGACTACTCGGGTAGGATGGGGGGGGGGGGGGGGGGGGGGGGGGGAGGTATTATAAAGGAAACGCCCGGAAAACGGAAGTAGTTATAAACCGGAAGAACCAGAGCCCCTTCCGCACGAGCGCTCACAGTCTTTTATTGTTTTTTCTTCGTAGCAGGATACACCAAGAAGGCCTCGTTGGCCTGAGCCGCTATGTGGCGCCGGCGGAAACGTAGGCGCGCGGCACTGTGCAGTTTCAACCGTTGTTAAATCCAGTGCGACCGCGTCGTCGTGTGAAAACGAGTGCTTTGCTTCTCGCGAACTGCAAATGGCGGCGTTTCATTCAATGTCGCACCGTACACGCGGGACTGTGTGTGCATGCGCTTTTTATCTTTCCTCGTCTTTTGAAAGCCATGGCAGCACGGAGAAGATTACTCATTTTCTCGGGAATCGCTTTCCGCAGGTATAATGTATACTCCTGCGCTGAATGAGTACACACGTTTTGCTTTCTCAAAATTTGAGTTTTTTTTTGTTTTTTCTTGTGTGCGAAGCGCGCGTGCAGCCACGTGCGCACTGAAATCAGTCTGCATCGCAGTAGTCTTAACAGTCTTGCTTGTTTTGGATTTCATTATAGCAACTTCAAACCACGCAATTTTTTTTTCTTCTTGAAGGTATGCAATGTGCCACTACTACGACACATTCAGGAGAATGGCTTTTTCCCCGCTCCAAGTTAATGCCGTTTTAAGTTTGCAGATGCAGTTACAATATTTTTTTTTATTTTTTTTTTTCGGCTTCGATGGGGATCACTCGTTCGTTGTTTTATCCGCGAAGGTCGTTCGTTCGACTTGATATCTAATATCGGGCGAATATAGGCTCCAGTGCTGGATTACGACTGATCACGCGTTCGATCGCAGTCATCGATTGGGGCGCTACGTGAGAGAGGCAGAGCTCTAAGATTCTAGCTAGCCAGATAGATCAATAGCTAGATAGAGAGATGAGAATGAGAGGCACGTGTGCAATTGAGAGGGCCAAATATTTGCGTGCGTTGCATCTAGTCACGCAAGGCTATCTTACAGCAGGCGCGGTAGGCACCTAGCTGGTCTTCTCTGAGATTGGCTTTTACCCTCTCACCTATCTCTTCCCTCCCCTTTCTATACTTTACTGTACTATACTATATCATGCTGTACTATATATATATATATATATATATATATATATATATATATATATATATATATATATATATCTCTCTATACTAATGTCTTTATTATTTCTCGTCCTTTCTTTTTCTATCGTTTATACGTCGGTGTCTTTCCGTCTCTTTCTCTATACTTCTACTCTTTCTCTGCCTAATGTATCTCTGTTGCTTTTTTTCCTTCTTTCTTTCTTTGTTTTGAGTACTTCTTTCGTCCTTTCTCTTTGTACAGTCGTGATTTACCCTTCTTTTTTTTCCTTTTTTTTCTTGCTTTTTTTTGGCTTTCTATCTCTCCCTGTACACGTTTCTTCTTCTTGTCTTGCTTACCTTTCCACATCCTTGCTATGCTGTACTGTTCACGGCTATTCTACGCTTCGCTAGCGTGCTGGATAGCAGGGCGCTTTAATTTTATCTCTTTTTATCTCTTCTTTCCTTTATCTTTCTCTTTGTACTCGTTCTCTGACCCTTCAAAGTTATTACATCCAACGTCTGGCAAATCAGCACACGTGTGCTGGGAGCGGATAGCAAGAGGAAGGTCTCGAAGAGGATAAAGGGATCACGTGGCGGCTCGTGGTGATTAGAGTTTTCCACTTACGACCCACGGCAAACGTGGACCCTAGTGGCTCCACTGTAAAAGGGCAAAGAGTCTTTTCGTTAGATGAAATTCTCGTGGGCTGTCCTACACTGGGGGTAAAAAAGCAGTTGTGAATTTTTTTTAAATAGTGACCTAAACGGAATACCCTGAGAATATAGGGCTTTTGTGGTCGACCACGGAAGATCAATTTCTTCATGAGTTTTTTTATCAACTTATCACAGGATGATATTTTCGTGTAGTTTAGATAGATAGATAGATAGATAGATAGATAGATAGATAGATAGATAGATAGATAGATAGATAGATAGATAGATAGATAGATAGATAGATAGATAGATAGATAGATAGATAGATAGATAGATAGATAGATAGATAGATAGATAGATAGATAGATAGATAGATAGATAGATAGCGAAAGAAAAGAAAGAAAGAAAGAAAAGCAGTGACAGCACACGCGGTAAGTTAGGAGACATGACATCATCAATCACTATTGCTTCGCTTGTAACAATAGCCGAAGCACTGCATAATATCTAGATGGGCGATCCCCTAGGGTCGCTGCACAACTACGGAATCAGCGTGGCAGCGTAAGAGCATGTCGCATACTCTATATCCCACATCTTCGCAAAACGCAGTTGCAGATAGCACACCACGTTACTCTTAAGCACCGTGTACCTCGAGCTTGTGCGTCTGTGGAACGGGATAACGCAAGTGCATTGCGCGGAAACACTTGGATATACGCGAGAAGAAATAAATCTCATCCGTTTACCTTATAGCGTTTCATATATTCTCTACTTACACACTTTTCATCTTTTTTGCATTGCTTGTACCAAGCTAGGACTGACTTATTGAAGCGCCGAGAGTCTTCGCGTGACACCACAGCCGCGGCTATTCCTCGTGCCGCTATAGGAAGAAGACTGCCACAGTGACGCAACTGCGTGACTTGATCACGCTTATGCCTTTGCTGCCTTTTAGCGGGATTACCGTTGCTATCTATTTTTTTGCCAGGTGCAAGAAGATCTGGTCGTGTCGTTGCTTTTGTCGTTACGAACATTTTTTTGCCTTGGTAATATACCAAAACGGCAGCTGTGATAGTGTCGATGCAATTCTTGTGCGGCGAATAAATGTACATAAAACCAGTCACAAAAATTAGGAGAATAGAGCTACGCTGCAAATACCAGTTTCTTTTCTGCCTTGCTAGATTTCTTTCTAATTTAACGACTATTTTCGTTGGTTGCAAAAGTTACAAAACATTTGATTAGACGCTATACTCCCAGGCTTAGCTCAAATTGGGATATTCGCAAAGCCTGTGTCTAAGCCTTTTCTTTCCGTGAATACTTTGGCAGATAAATGCACAGGAAGAAAAGTGGGAGTTACAATAAGATTGAACTACACAATTCTTTCAATACTTAATTTTTTGATCATGATTACAATGCTTAGACGATACTAAGACATTTAAAAGCACTTCCTTCTTGACGATTTCACCTTAACACCTAAGTGCCATTTCAAAAAAAGTAAGGAATATCAATGATAAAGCACTAAACCATCTGTACATGACACTCTCCTGTTTTATAGGCAGATGAAATAAAAAAAAACGTAAATCTTGCATTATTTACATGTGTTTATATGGCATAAGCTTCCTTCTACCTCTGAACTGCCTATTTGCAGTCGTAACTTAACTAAGATGTAACTTATTGGCTAAGCTCAAGCGCGCGGGTTCAATTCCCAGCCACAGCGGAAGCATTTTAATAAGGCGAAAGCTGAATAAACCTCTCCGCATACTTGTTTATTAAATAATATGTAAGGTTGAACGTCCCGCAACCACAATATGATTACGAGTAGCGCCGCCTTGTGGAGGGCTCCGGAAATTTTCATCATCTGACGTTCTTCACCATCCACTGACATCACGCTTGAAGACTCACGTTGAAGAACTCCAGGTGGTTAAAGTTGCCATGATGTCCTCCATTATTAAGCATACTTCGCAATCACAGCGTACTTCTCGCATGTTACGTTCCAGGAATTTTCCTTTTCTTGTTGCTTTGGCATAGTGTCCATCGACTACTTCACCAAGTACGAAGCTGCCGTGGCTGAGCGTTCGTTTATCCCGAAAACAACTAGCCGATTTCGGGGATTTTCCAGCTATTAGGAGAAACAAGGGAGCAAAGAAAACGTCTTCGAGAAGCAACACTCGCAGCGTTATCGGATGTCCCACGTAGAGGACAGAGTGAAAGACAGGCGGCGCATCAATATGGAGAGTAACAAGGCCGTGCATCAATATGGAATAGACAAGAAAACAAAAAAGGAGAGAGTGCACCTGTGACCGATAAAAAATCCCGCGCGTCCTCCGAAGCACTCGTGCACGTCGGAGCGACTGCACCGCTTTCTGGGCACACTGTATCGCGCTCGCGAAGCGTGGGCGGTCGGGAACGGAGGCCGCGCTTAGGCCTGCCAAGCACGTACGCCCGGATAGGACTGCTTTGCATACGCCTCCCGGGTGGCCGACGCCGTAAGCCAGTGGGCAGAAGAAGTGCTGAATGTGCACACGCGCACAGCAGCCCAGCTGCGCGCGCGTACCACGTGACGCGATTGCGGATACGAGATGAAGTCTCGTTTCCGCTGTCGTCGGTGCGCACTCCGTTTCGAAAACGGCCGACCGCGATGACGTGCGAAGAATGTGCGGGAATCCGATGCTGGGACCGTGGCGTCAAGGTGGACATACATACATCATCATCATCATCATCATCATCATCAGCCTGACTACGTCCACTGCAGGACAAAGGCCGCTCCCATGTTACGCCAGTCAACTCAGTCCTGTGCTTGCTGCTGCCAAGTTATACCCGCAAACTTCTTAATCTCATCTGCCCACCTATTATTCTGTCTCCCCCTAGCCCTCTTGCCTTCTCTGGGAATCCAGTTAGTTACCGTTATTGACCAGCAGTTTATCCTGTCTACGCGCTACATGCCCGGCCCGTGTGGACGTACAGTTGCGTACAAATCGAAAACGAATACAGTCATAATTTTCTTGCGAGGGTGAAACACTGCATGCGATAGCAATCAGTTGTAATGTTATAGGAGCTAAGAGCGATATTAGTCCGCCGCGGTCTTTTACCGCTTACGGGGATTGGCTGCTGAACCGCAGGTCGCGAGTTCGATTCCTGGCGGCGGCGTTCTCATTTCGGTGCAGGTGAAACGGTAGAGGCCCGTGTAATACGGGATGTCAGTTTACGCAAAGGAACACCAGAAGGTGAAAACTCGTGGAACCCCCCGCTATGGCATCCGTCATAATCATACCGTTGTTTTGGAGCGTAAAACTCCAGATATTAGTGGGAGTAGCAGCTAATTATTCCATCATTCAACTCGGCGTAAGTGGCCATATCGTCTTCGTAGCAAAGGTGCGGCCATTGCAGAGAACGAAGCAATCTTCGTACTGTACCTTATCGCAAATTGAGACGTGAAACAAGCGAGTATAAAGGTATGAGCTGCCTGATGACCCCTGTAAATATGAGTGCTTACGACTACGCCTGGTTGAGCGAATTGTGACGTTGCGGCCGGAGTCGTAACAGTACGTAACAAACCTGAGATACACATCGCCCGCACGTCGCAGGATCGAATCCCGGCTGCGGCGGCTGCATTTCCGATGGAGGCGGAAATGTTGTAGGCGCGGCGTGTGCTCAGATTTGGGTGCGCGTTAAAGAACCCCAGCGGGTCGAAATTTCCAGAGCCCTCCACTACGGCGTCCCTCATAATCATATGGTGGTTTTGGGATGTTAAACCCCACATGTCATTCAATCGCATCATCGAGACGCAACAAGGCAGGAGAAAACCTTGGTGCTACGAAAATGAATTGGGCTCTAACTATAATAAAATAGTCCTCTTTCAAGATAACCTTATTAGTTGAGTCTTTTTGCTTCTCTTAGGCACTCGCGCTTTCTTGTGCGTGCGAGGTAAGGCAGGAACATGTCCTTCTGACTCCCCTCGCTCGTTGGTTCTCTTCTCCCTCTCTCTTTCTCTATATTTCTCTCTCTCGTTTTGTCAAGTTCAATTTATCATCATCTGTCACTTCAACTGACATATCTACTCCCAATGGAAGTCGAGAGACGATGCGCAGCGGGAATGAGAAAGCGTAGGAAGAAGGGAGAATCCATTGAGACGTTTCGAAACCCAGCCCCGTTGCTGCGAAAAATCTGGTTTAGTGAGAAAAAAGAAAGAAAGCAAGGAAGAAATAAATAAATAAATAAAGAAAGTAAGTAAGAAAAAAAGAAAGAAAGAAAGAAAGAAAGAAAGAAAGAAAGAAAGAAAGAAAGAAAGAAAGAAAGAAAGAAAGAAAGAAAGAAACGCATGGCGCAACCCCAACCAAAAAAAAATAAATCCTAGGAGCATTCAAAAGGAAAGGCAGACGGCGCCTGCCAAATATTCAGCACGACGACATCTGTTCATTGCGCGACTTCGGCAAAACGTTCGCGACAAGATAAGTGGAGAACTGCGGAAAGAGAATGAGGACGGTCATGAAAAGAAAATAAACTCACGGGGCGTGGGGAGCGTTCGATGACGTAAACAGCAGCAGTAGTGCATGTCGCATTTCGCAAGGTTATATATAACTTGCTTAATGATTATGGCCACTGACAGTGCTCGAGCATATCGTCGTTCGAAAAATAATTAGCTTTGCTGGAAGGGCGGTTTCGCCATCGTGGAAATGGCAGGCGACCAAATGGATTTTGTCGAATCCACGCGTGGTCCTTACAAGTTCGATCTCGTTAGAGGCTTTCGGCGATTTTCGGTACGCGTAGACTGTATCTGTGCACCGCACCTTGGCACATCATCTAAGTGCCTTAGGGGTGCCCTACCTTTGCTAATTAATATAGAGAAAGATCAATTATAATATATTGTAGTGTGGCTGCAGCGGCCCGTGCGAGAACATCGTAGCTTTAGATGGCGCATTGGAGATCGCAGTAAAAAGGTGACGTCACGCGCTATATTTATCCGCTATAGTGTGATGTACATCTGATTGTTCTGGGATGAATGCGCAGTCACCGTCAATTCGCACCAGAACTCGTATCACGCTGCAGTATCTGCACAGTAAGAAGTACATCTTATTACTACATTATGAAGAGTGAATAGTTGACATGCTAAGAGAAGGCTATGAATATGTTTACTAAGAAGGCTCGAGCATCAGTTCCACTTAACTAATTATGGTTGCTCACGAAAATGAGGAAATTCGCATGTGTTGCCCGTAGGCACGTTCGCGTAAAACATATAAGCTTGGGCTGCTGAACGCTTGTTTGCTTATTTTTGTTTGTCTCAACATCAATCTTTCTATGCAACAACTAAATCGTTTTCATGCTGATACACACTGTTCGTTTAGTCAAAAATACAAAACTACAGTGTTCATATTCCTATATGGTGGTAGCGAAATCCACCAGTAAAATAGCGCATACAAGACGGGTCATTGCTTCGCTATTTTATTTATCCATGTCTCTTCAAATAAGGAGGAGGAGGAGAAAAGTTTTAGTGGAAGGACAGGGAGGTTAGCCAGTCCTTAGACCGGCTGGCTACCCTGTGCTGGGGAAAGGGGTGAGGGGAAGAAAATATGATAAAAGGAAATGTAACGAACAAGCACATACGCGGCACAGCAGTGACCAATCGGGGTACATACTCTTAATCAAGTCTTAGTTAAATACTGGATATATCGAGGAAACTAGACAAGAAGTGTTTGGTTTCCCGGCTATATCAAATAAGCAGGACCTGATTAATAGTGTACGAACGGTTATGATAAACATTCGAAGAGCTGTTTCCATGCTGGTGTTGACGGGGGGCAAATAAAATTATCCTACCGAAACAGGGTCATTCGTCTCGGCATAAGCAATCCAGTCGCAGGAAGCCGTGTCTGTTGACTCTAGCCAAGACGATCCGGTCGCGTATGTTGTATCCGAGCGAGTGCCGTCTCCGGTGGTCGTAGCGGCGGGCGCAGGACGCGGAACACAAGTGTCGGGCAAACAGCGGCGTCCTGCTGCCTTTCGCCGCTAAACGGACGGTAGAGTGAGCGCGCGCGAAAAGAAAGCCAACAAGAAGGTACACACGCAAAACCGGCAATCCGATGACTCGGATATCAAGCTTGCCCAGATGAGGATGAGCTCTTTTCGGGGGAAAGAGGCAGAAAACGAGGGAAAATAGAGAGAGAGAGAGAGAGAGCTAATGTCGCCAGAGAAGACCAGGAGCGGAGTTGAGTTAAGGGTGGACACGGTGGCACTCGTCAACCGAGATCACAGACGACGGGAGAGGTGGATGACCCGCGGCAAACAAGCGCTCCCACCCCGGTCCACCGCGTCTCGCCTTCTGGCCGATGAATCCGGAGCAGTGGCGATCCAATCTTGCTTTTCGTCTGGCAACCGTGATCCGGACAAACGAGAGACCGAGTCGCGGCTCTTTTGCTGGGTACTTTCGTACGAGCAACGAGAAACATTTTCATCGGTATCGGTTCGTTTAGCGTATGCTGTGTGAGCTGAACGCGTGGATGCAATATGGTGCTCGGAAACGTACGTGGCACTAGGTTACGATGACCCCTAATTTAGTGATACCCACGTGAACATGCCATATAAGCGTCGCACGAGAGCAATGTTGCAGGGAACTTGACTGAGAAGGCATGGCTCATTGATATCTGTTCTTCATTGGTTCAAATTAGCAAGCCTGATATGCTTGTAAGATGTGTTCAGTTCACATGGTGGGTATCGCCTTTGAGAACGTCTGCAGTGCACCTTTACCCGAAAAAGCAAGCTGTGTATTTTCACGTTTCTACGTTCTAGAAAAAAAATAGCGAAATAATTCGTAATATGTTTCACTTGCGTTAATCAAATAGCGTTCCGCTTGAAATTCGTTATAACCCTGTAAACGTAGATTTTATATACACCCTTTTGTTTTTTTCACTTGTTGAATGCATGATAGAATGAATATATAAATTTGGGTTCCCGTGAAAAGATTGCAGTGACCTTTGTGCGCCCGGTAACTACAACGTAAATGTTCTAGTGAAAGCCCAACGCCAGCAAAGACGTACGATCTTCCCCACTGCGAGAAAAAAAGCGCGTGAGCGAGCCTCCACCTGCTCCACTCTGAGCGGCAAAGTACGTGCGGGAGATGAGAACGCGCGCCACCACGTGCTCATTGCGCCATCTTGCTGGTATTGCTGAAAACGCGATAGTTCTCCCCCACCGAGATGCCAATCACCAGCGGTAAGTGGTAGATAGAAATAGCTTTCCGTTCAAACTTAGAAGGACGTACTGCCCAGTAGCCCAGTGGTTCTGGAGCTCTACGTGGGAGAGAACATCTAGAACGAACTTGTTTCGGCGAGTGAAGCAAGGAGGGCTGTCTCTGTGCCATCTGTTTCTTAACCAAGTAATATCACGTTTCCTGCTCGTTAGAGACCAGAGAGACTCTTTTTTACGTTCTTTATTTCAAACAACGCTGTTACACCACATGCCTGACTTCTTTGTATCTTCAGACAGGCGAGAACGACACACATTGTCACCGTTCTTGCGCGAAGTTGGGTTCTCATATCGTTTCTTAAGGGCAAGGTTTTCGATAGATTACCTAACTAATGTGAAAAGAAAGCGCCTTATGAAAGACCTAATACAGAATGTTTTTCCTGTGCCCCTGTACCGTTCAAGGTATGAAAAATCATATGGTCATGACGTACTAAAGCGAGTGAAAAACATGTGTATACCACAAAATGTGAAAACCTCCTTTTTTAAACTTCATACGGGAACCTTGCCAGTAAAAACGTGGCTTGAAGAGAGAGGGATGTATGTACCATGGGGAAGCAGCTGTCTCCTGTGTAACAAACCTGAGACCATTGAACATGTGTTTATTGATTGTAAGAACGCTATTTTCTTTTGGGACATTTTACAGAGGACTTTAAAAAAAGATTTACCTCTTACTTCATATAGAATTCGTTTTTTGCCTTGTGATAGTTCTGTGCAAAATTTGGATGTTATATTTGTACTTGGTCTTCATTCAGTTTGGCGTAGTATGCTATCGTACAGACACTGTGATGTGAGAGTTCTATCCGTTAATGAGTGTTTCGTGGAAGCTGTTATAAAAGTGCGAGATGTGTATAAGACTACCGACTGTAATGAAGATGTAATATCTTTGTTTGACGCGTTGTCACGCATGAAACACGTGTGATAGTGATTGTCATATTAGCTTGATCTGTTCAAGAAAGCAATAAAGAAAAAAAAAGCCCAGTAGCCCAGTGGTTAACACCTCGCATTCACGAATTTGAGGCTCCACGTTCGATTCCGCGCGCCGGTGTCTTTTTTTTTCAGATTTTTTTTCCTTTCTTGTGTTTTCGTATATATAAATACGTATACGGTGAGTGACAGTGGCGCCTATGTCGATGCCGAAGCCGGCGGCAACATTCGGCGTAGAGGGTTCATATAATCGCTATCCCAATAAAACGAAATATTCCCACCTATGGAATGTCATTTGATTCAAGTGTAAAACACCGGCAGTAGAAATGTCTCCACGTGCGTAATTTTTGAACGTAAGGGAAACGCCATTTGGATGTGAGATACATTTCACGCACTGCATTGTTATAATAAAGCGGGGCTTTGGTAAGTGTCGATCTGCCATAACACCGTATGCATCAGTGATTATCAGTATTTCTGTTTACATTCATGAAAGCGTCGCCATACCAGTGGCCGTAACCAAGCGGTACGCATACACAAAAAGCGTACAGCCGTTACATAATTCATGACGACTTGGAACAAATTGATGTAATTATTATAAACGAGCGTATATATACATGACGTGTGGAAAACGTGACTGCAGTAATGTTTGGCGATGGTTGCCACAACTAGGCGCTTAATGAGTCCCCCACGCACTTTATTAATTCAAATGAAGCGAGAAGGCACTCGCTTCGGCGTGGACACCGTGATTGCTGAACTAATGACGTGACGACAGGTGCTGCATTTTTTTTTTTGATGAATAACCAAGTTTCGTGCGAGCCACCCTCGGGCACAAACATTTCTTTTTGTTGTTGTTTTTGTTTGTTACACGTTTGATGCACGGGAATCAAAGAAACGTTCACGAGCTAATGTGTCGTGCAATTCCGTGATGACGAAAACACTTGCGTTCGACACGCACGTCTGATATGAAATAGTTACACGCGATGACGTTACTGACGTTAAACAGCTCTACCGCCTCGTGATCATCAATCTCTTAAGCCCCTCCGCTTAAAATTTCAAATCCCTATTAACCATGCCCCCTTATTAGGCACGTACAAATGATTTCTCGCTTGATCCATTGAATGAAGATGTGATTTTTTTTTCTTGGTGACTGCACAATTAGGCAAACAAGATTAGTTGATGTTTTGTAGCCAGAAGGGGGGTTATATTCACAGTGCAGTGAACAAGCTACTAGATTACAGTAGTCCGCTGAAATGGGAACATGAATGGCTTTGCAACGTTAGCCAATCTATTTCAATTCAGTCTGCTACCGTAACATCCACTTCGAACATGCTATTTGAACAAACAAGCTGTCGGCTGTCGTCGAACTCTTGTCTTGCGTATCCCCAGGACACTTCCGCGAGCTTTTGTACCGAGTACACACACAGCGACAGACGCGTTAGTATAGGAATTTGCTGAGAGGCGAACCACAATCCACACGAGCTTTATCAGAGATCGAACGCTGGCAAGCGTTGTCGTAAGACGAGCTATTTTCGTTTGTTTGCTGTTCGACACGCAGGAGAGGCATGGCGTTCACCCAAAGCATTCAAAGATGGATCAGACTAAGGCCCAATAACGCTTGGGAGGGGGGCCTCATTAACTTTGCAAAGCTATTTCTCGCGCTCCATTTACATTGTCCTCTCTCAAGCCACTACCCCCAATTCCTTGGGCGCCTAATGCGGCCCATCCAAAGCCCATTTTCCGGCACATTTGCGAAGCTACGCCAGCCTCGTGCACTGCGACGCCTTGTCGTTGCTTCTGCATTAGCGTCTAGCGTCTTCAAAGTCCTTAGCGACGCTTCCGGGGCAGTAAAAAAAGAAAAAAAGAACACTGATGGTGGTGGAACTCTATATGCAACCTGTTATGTGTGCGTTTCCCTTCATTAGTGCGGTAGAAGGGTGTTTATTTTTTGCACCGTGTACTGTATAAACAAATGAACTAATGAGATAGTTAACTAAATGTTTATTATTTATTTATTTAAATTTTCTTGAAAAATAAAACGACTATCCTAACAGAATGGAAAGTAGGTCTAAGTAGGTAAACGAGTGAAAAGGAAAGCAGCAACGCTTCGACTAAGCAACTAGAGGCTTCAAACAGTGAGACTGGACGATTCTGAAAGTTTATCTGTTTGCTTCCAAGTTATCTGTAAGTCTTAGCTGTCTAATGCAGGTTGTTTCTAGTTCACTTCTAGGACGTTGCTAGTCTTCAGTTAGAAAATGCTATAGTTGTTCCTGCATTGGTTCTCAGCGCTACAGAGAGCGTTGAGTTAAATTACAGAGAGTAACAGCCACTACATGGTTGTCTAAACTACACAGACAGAGACCCGCACTGAAAGCAAGCCTTCACACCTCTCACAGATCTACGAACGCATCGTCGTTGGCGCAAGCCTTCTGGTTCTCACGGTTCTCCTGAAAGCCGCCGCAGTCTTTCCCGTTTCCTGGTATATTATGGTTGCGAGTATACTCCGGATCTCCAGCTCACCACCGTTGCTTCGCAGCCATTCGTTGAGCTAACTTGTCGCCTTCTTTCTCTTTAGTGGACCAGCGGTGAATGGCGTGATTTACCCAATGTATGTAACGCGTACCCTTGCATTCGTATGATATTTTTCTGTATCGACTCACAAGGAACAATTTCTCAAACAGCCTCCTTGTCAAAAAAAAAAAAAATACCGTCGAATCAATCTGGAAACGCTCATCTCTCCAACGAGTTCGCAGAGGGGGCACGAGAAAATTTCGAGTCGCTCGCTGGATTTCATGCCGACCGGTTGTGCCCCCGTGATCTCCGACGACAGCGCAGCTCTGGCCGACTGGGCTCCCCCTACGCCATCTCCTGACGCCGACAAGAGCTCGCCGAATGGTGCCCCGTCCTCGGACTCCTGCGACCGTGTCCATCTTTCCTATCTCCTCTTTACTTCCGTCGCTTGCTGTCCCTGCGCCTGGCTCTCTCCTTCCTGTCTCTATATATACATTTTAATCATGTCCTTCTAATCCCTCCTTACTCCCATCACTTTGTGAGCTACGGTTGAGGTGTCGCACTCTGATGCAGACAGCTAAGGGGCTCACTTTTCTCTTTTTTCCCTTTAGGAATCACATAATAAAAAAAGTAAATTTCGGGCCTAAACGCGCGATACAATTCACTCGTCCAAAGGTGGTACACTGGCCACGCATCCCTATCTAGTGTTGCCTAATGCAGGGCAGTCTTCATAGCTGTCTCTATAGTAATTTGTCGATCTGAAACTCATTTCCGAGGTTGAAAAATTGTGCTTTGCAATCCGACGCACCGTTGCACTTCCTAAAGGAGGTGCGGTATATGTAGCCCTTGTCTCCTGAAACAACTTTACCCTTACGCACGCGAACTGCTTATTTTCGGTAAGTCGTTTTGCAAGTTTGTACATCATTTGCTTTGTCTCGTGGATGAATTCAAGAACAGCTTTCAGGCTATGTGCTTGTCAACAAACTTGTGGTGGTTGATTGACTTTCAGAGCTGATCCGAGGCTGTACTGAGGGCCCTGTTCTTTATAACAATGTTAACGATACACAATCGATACGCTCGATGGTTGACGTGCCATTCTCAGTAACTTACGATGACACTTGCCGAGTTGTGGATTTATTCGCCTTCCCTCTGCTAGCTTCTTTGTTAGCTCGATCGGTAAAGTGACGACGCCGTTGCTTTCAAATTTGATCCCTGGATTACAGTGGAGTTTTTGGTAACCAATAAGCTCTCTTTGTGGGAAATATGTCTGGATAATCTCACGGCTCGCGCTACTTTCAGGCGGTTATCGACTCCCCTTTCTCCGTGACATTTAAGAGGATTATCAAAGCGAAACAATAACCTGATATAGATTTACGTACTGTGATCTGAGAACTATGCCATATGTTTTACTACTATTAGTTCGCTATTAGCGGAGAAAATCAAGGTTGTGGTTTCACCTTTGAATTTCGTACCGGGATCCTTACGCGTATTGTCAGAAACTTCAGAATGTATTTTTTGTAATTTTCGCGACATTGGCTGGATAACATTTTCTGAAACTTCGTATGCTAGCTCTGTGGCACCCACAGGTCACAGTGTGCTTTATTTTTATTGATTAGAAGCTACGTAGGACACCGTTGACACCTGCAAAATCTATGACGTACGGTGCTTGGTGCCGGAATCAAAAGAAGGTGTCTTCACCCGTATTTTTTTCCTTCGCGTGTTTTCTCTCTTCACAATGTCGCCTCGGGGTGGGAGAGGTGTTTTCGATGTTGCGAAATTGTAATCTCCGAATATTCGAAAAATCGTTTTGCTCTTCAGTGTCCTTCAAAACGCATAAATGTATGGATTTGCTGGCATTCGCGGAAATAGCAGTGCCTCTCGTCTTTTATGCTATGCGCCCGTCCCCTCTGGCGCAAGAGATCGTTAACGCGAAGGAGTAAAGAAAAATCATAATGAAGGACACGAACGAGGAAGGGGCAGTTCGAGGCGAGGTTCACGAGAAGATACGAGCGGCCAAAGTCTCCTCAACGATGCTCGAGGGGCCGATCGGATGCGACATGCCCGCGATGCCCGAGCGACAGCAGCCGTCCCAGCGCTCGCCGCGCTTCTCGTTTGTCGGCTACCGTGGAGTCACCGAGTGGGCCGCCCAGTCGCGCCTGTAATTACACCGCCATCGGGTAGCAGCGGAACACTCATTAGAGAGGGGGGAAAGAGAGAAAAAATGGCGAATGTTGGTAGCGAAGTCAAGGAACCAGAGGACGAAAAGGAAGAGTGGGTCTTGAGGCGGAGGAGGGAAGAGTGGCGAATCCTCCATGCAGGGATGGGAGCATGCGCGGCATCGATTGGCTGACGACAGAACTGTATACCCCTTCCTCTTTCTCCTTTCTCTCCACAGTGTGCTTCCAAGCCTATGTAGCCGTGACCACCGTCCTCACCACAGTTGCGTAGCTACTTCTTGCTTACTTTTCGCGTGATTTCGGTTGTCTCTTTCTTTCGTTATGTTTCAAAAGCCAGGTGGAAGTGGGCGGGGGGGGGGGGGTGGCAGTGTAACAGCGTGGACAGAAGCGCCAGTGGCCGGCCATACAGCCACGACTAAACGACTGACGGACAGACGAGCATGCGACCAACGATTACTGTTCTATAGCGACAGTTCGCTGGGTTCACATTTTCTGTTTCACGGACAAGTTTTTCTTCTTTTTTTTTTTGTTCATCTCGCTTCTCTCATATATTGCCTTTTCTCCACTGCCTAAGACTGAAACAACGAAGGAAAGAGAAATGAGATGAAAATACCCAGTTGCTATACTGTGGCGAAATTTCGGGACCCCGGCACATGCTGGTCAACGGACATCTGTCCCATCCTATTTTCTTTCGCTCAGCCTCATTTTTTCTTTTTATTCTTGGTTGACCAATACATCGGGCCGTTTCTTGTTTGTTGGTTTTAAACACACAGTGTGAGACTTCCGTCTAGATCAATTTGAAAGTAGACGCTTAAAACTATGATCTCTGAAACGAAAATTTCGAATAGTCTGAACACGAGGTATATACTCTTTTCTTCGGTGGGTTTTATAAGCGCGTTTATTTTATAAACACGGTGCATGTACTGCCAGAAGAAGTTTATCCAGAACCTAAAGGATCAGAATCTTCTGCTTGTTACACGCCTTTCTGAGATTTGCGCATGCGTGAAGTGTATCAGGATAAACATAACTGAGTGAACTGGAGAGCTATTCTCGCGGTGTCCACTTCCTGGACATGTCCGATTCGGCTCTTCACTGATTGGCTGGAGCCGGCGAGCAGCGCGCCGTCTGTTGCCGGTTTTTATTCCGCAGCGTCGTTTTGCCGCCACGCAGCTTTCATGACTCTCGACACAAACGAGAAATACGGAATGCGTTTCGCCACAATAAATATGGTGCCGCCAGAGATCCGCGTTTGAACGCACATCTCTGAGGCCGTGGATGAATTATAATCACGTTAGCCCTTAAACTAGGCTTAAGGCGGCCGCCCGCCTGACGCCCCTGGAAGGTCGGTACGCATTCCCTATACATCGCTCTTCAAACATGTCAACGCGTTCATATATAAGCACGTTCACACTTGTCAAGTTTGATTAAGAGTCCTGATACTGTACATTTCGTCTGCTTAGTTTCTCTTCCGCTGGGAATGGGCTGATGGGTTCTGTGCGCCCACGTGTATAAGAACGCCATGACGTCATTACTGACTGTTTTCTTGCTTAACTGAACGCATTCTACCGAATCGGACTTGTCCACGAATTGGAGGCCGCGAGAATCGCGTCCCTGTGATCCACTCCCATGATGCCCCGTACGCCTCTCCCGCATCCCTTGTCTTTAGCGCGGTAACAATTGGTACTTTTCGCGTTATCTTTTCCTCCCGATGAAGTAATTGTTATCTGTATTGCTTGAGCTTTTTTCTAGAAAACTCCTTGTTCACTGCGTTGCCCGTCAGGAATTCTATGTCCAGGTCGCGGGATCGAATCCCTGATGCAGCGGCTGCCTTTCCGGTGGAGGCGGAAATGCTGCAGGCCCGTGCGTTCAGATTTGGGTGCACGTTAAAGAACCCCAGGTGGTCGAAATTTCCGGAACCCTCCACTACGGCGTCTCTCATAATCATATGGTAGTTTTGGGACGTTAAACCACACATATCAATGAAATCAATCAAGAATGCCATGTCTTTCCGACAGGGCGCCACGCCATTCGTGGCGTGGAAGTACCGGAAACACGGTGGTAACGTAAAGAAATGCGCGCAAGACGCACCACGACTATTGTTGTGTGGCATGAAAACGGCCCAAATATGCTTTGCTCTTGGTTTAAAACGCATAGGGCATAGCGATTTCCACTCGGCTCGTTGACACTGGTGGTGGTACTGTGGTACGGCTGTGGGGATGCTTGAAAGGAAAGGCAGTAAGATAGGCCGTGTTTTCCGTTTTATGGTAGGGAGACACTTCAGATACGCCTTGCTTCTGGTTTAGAACGCACAGTGCGTCGCAGTTATGACTACTAGACGCCAGCGGATGTGAGTAAGACGGTGGCTAAGCTCGCCAGAAGAGGTACGGAAGATTGACCACGATCATCGTTACGCGGTGGATAGACGCCTCGGTTTTTTTTGTTTTTTTTACTTAGAGGGCATATTGCATCGCATCTTCACCCCAAATTGCCGCCAGCGGCAATGGGTACAGCGGTACGATGGCGGCGGCAGGGCTTGCCGACCCGTCACCGCCATATGCGAGACTTTTCTTTTTATTTTTGTGAGAAGCAGAGGCAGAAAGGGTACCGAATGAATGAAAAGAAAAAAAAGAAAAGAAAGCCGTGACAGGCTACAGAGGGGGAAAAGATGGGTAGTTGCTCGGCGACCCCGAACCGACAGAACACGTTTCGTGGGCATGTTGCTATGACGAAAAAAAAAAAAATGGGGGGGGGGGGGGTGGATGCGACACTTGTTTTCTAGTCTTTCCTTCACATACTTCAATTTTTCCTGCTACCTTATCCCCCTGTTTTCAAAAAAAGTTTTTTTCACCTCGTTTGCTCTTCACATTCCGCGTCATCGTAGCGTGAAGTGGAAGCGGATGTGTGGCAGAGGCGCCGCTCGCGACGACAGCTACCATCACTTTTTGCGTTTTTTTTTTACTTCTTTCCTGTGTGCCTATTGCTCGCGCGTGCCAACGAAGTGATCTTCTTGTTGTTTTTTCACGTATAATTGCCTTTTAGAATGCGCGTACCCCATCGGCTTCATCGAGCGTAAATAGAGGTCGACGATGCGAAGAAAAAAAAAAGAGAAAAAGTAGGAGGAGAGACAGGAGAGAGCTTGTAAAACAAACAAACAAAAAGTTTAAGCGTGTTGCTTGTCGTGACCAGAAAGAGGTTGCGACAATGGAAAAAAAATCGGATGCACCACTGCGGTCTTCTGCGTTAGTTTTATCTTCCACCTATTGAAAGTGCGTAGTTAATAGGTATGACAGGGCATATCTTTTGTTTAAAACGGAACAGCAGTGACCGATGTGAGCAGATTCAGAACCCTATCGGCCATAACAGCTTGTGCGATTGTGTTGAGCGCCCCGCCACGGTGGTCTAGTGGCTAAGGTACTCGGCTGCTGACCCGCAGGTCGCGGGATCAAATCCCGGCTGTGGCGGCTGCATTTCCGATGGAGGCGGAAATGTTGTAGGCCCGTGTGCTCAGATTTGGGTGCACGTTAAAGAACCCCAGACAGTCGAAATTTCCGGAGCCCTCCACTACGGCGTCTCTCATAATCATATGGTGGTTTTGGGACGTTAAACCCCACATATCAATCGATTGTGTTGGGATTCACTACTAACAGCGAAGGGACGTCTCCAAGGAAGCTACAACTGGCCAAAACGCGTGATGAGAGCGCACTGTAACTGAAAAAAGACCGCACATGTTGCGCTACCTTGCGGTACAGTCTTGCTTCTGCGATGTGGGGTTGTTCGCTGAACATATCATTTCAGGCGCGAAGCTAACAACACGAAAAAGGCATTGGGAAGAGACTGAGAGTCGGCGCTCCTCTGCCTCTTCCCTACACCTTTTTGATGTTTTTAGCTCTGCGAAAAAAATAATATGTTCAGCGAGGCTCAGGGACCAAACTCGCCCTGGAACAGGTTCTACGTGGAGTTGTTCCGTGGGCTGTAGCTTCTCTGCTGATATTATGCGCACCATGATAAGTATACTCGAAATTATAGTGTGCATACCATTATCTATCCCCACTCTGTTCTGTGCTGCTTACGAAGTAAACGGAGTTGGCGCTGAGAACTGGCGCTGCCATCGTGGCATTTATAGATAGCGCCACATGTCGAGCCACGGTGCATGCGCGTGGATGGAATGCATAGCAAACCGCACCGCTCTTAAACACGAACCGTTGTCACGCATGACTCCCACTGTGTCCTCATTGTGGCTTCAGATCGAAAAAAAAATGTTATGCATGTTTCAAGGCGTTATACGCTTTACTATTCTGGTATTGCATACGCTTACCCTTAAGCTATTCATTGCATTAAGGAAAACTGCGATAAAAAAACTGTTTGTCAGTCCATTTAAACAAAATTGTTATTCCATGTGCACTAAACGGTGTGTTTTGCCGCAGCATTAACCTGCTTAAAACGGTACCGGTCTGGGCTGCTCGGTAACGATTCATGGTAAAAAAGCACTCGAGCACCACTTCACTACACGGAACAGGCAAAAGCGAAGACTTTCAGCGCGATTTATCGTAGTGATCAAACGCGGCTCTATATGTCTACGCTTACGCGCGTGTAAAGCATCTTGAAATGCATGTCGATGTAAACAATTAACCCTGTCATGAATTGAACAACTGTTGATGCAACAATCTATAATGGCGCGAAAAAACTTTCGGGGCCAACTCGTGCAGCGGATATTAACGAACCACTTGACGCAGCGAATCAAAATTACCGGCGGCTAGTACTGATGCGTTATATCATTTTGTTACAATTTCAAAAGATCTGAAAAGTAATTAGTAGTGACACCTAATTACGTTTTACGAGTGATTTTACCATCGATGCCCTACATCTATCGTCCCCAAGGTCTTGTTCTCTTTACTACGCATTTAAACACCCAACTAGAACTCCTTCTTTATACTTTATATGCCATATTTATACTTTCTGTTCTGTGACAATGGCATGAGCTTTTTTTTCTTTTTTGCTTGCGTTTATGTGATATTTGGACGCAATCATATATGTATTTTTCTATGTTCAATTACATTCTAAGCACTCGAAAAACATTAATAATATTAATAATTCATTAAAATAATACTACCATTATTGTTATCGTTTTTTGTTGCTGCTGCTGCTGCTGCTGCTGATGATGATGATGATGATGATGATGATGTTTCAGCGCGTGTCAAACTCTGTGTTCGCGTCATTTTCTCTGTGTAATATATTGTGAAAATGTTCAGTGTGCCATGTTCATATGTTACCCACTGCTTTCTATGGCTTCATTTATTGCAACAGAAAGTCTGTAAATAAACTGCTAATTTTGATGAACTTGCATTGCATAACATAAAGAAATGAAAAAAACACATATATTTAGCAGAATTACGTTTCTGTGCTAACCATTCGCTAGTCTCAAGGAAATACATTCAGCCTGTACTCAAGCTCTCGTGTCCCAATTTTTTTACATGCCTTTTTCTGTCAGATTTAATCTAATCATCAAAATCACGCAGCTTCTCGCAATGGAGAAATGCAGTTCCAATTATCCAGGGCCGATTCAGAATGCGCCACAAACCCGTCTTCGGATTTGCATTCGCGAGCTCATTTGCATGTAATTTGGCTGGGCAAGACAGCGTCAATGAAGGAAATCGAATAGCATTCTGTATGTTTGCGCAGTAGTTTCTCTATGTCCACCTGAAAATACTTTATCGCCTTAGTACTTTTTGCTTGTGTTAAAACACGTGACATGTTCGAGAGCCAGTGTCGTGGATATTCAAGTGTCGGCTTCGTCGTTGTGGGCGAGAAATCGGAATCGCTCGTGAGTGGAAACTTGCCATGGAATGCAAATAACTGAAATCATCAGTCCGATCCCGGAGCGGATTGAAGCATTTGAACCGTTCTGTCAAGAAGGTGTACCACTGAGCTATGCCTCTACTTGAACCATTCTGTCGAGAAGGTGTACCGTAGAGCTACGCCTCTACTTGACCCACTCCTTCGAGAAAGTGTTGCCCACAGAGCCACGTCTGTACTGGAACCATTCTGTCAAAAAGGCGTCGTAGCGCAGAGCCGCACCTATGGTTGAACGATTCTGTCAAAAAGGTGCTGTACTGCAGAGCCACGCCTGTATTTGAAGAATTCTGTCAAGAAGGTGTTGCACTGTAAAAGGACGCCTGTACTTTACCCACACTGTCAACAAGACGTTTTGCCGCAGAGCCACGCCTGTAACTGAACTATTCTGTCAGGAAGGTGCTGTATTGTAGAGCCACGCCTGAACTTGAACCATTCTCTCAAGAAGATGTACTGCAGTGCCACACCTATATTTGAACCGTTCTGTCAAGTATAGGTGTGCAGCAGAAGGACGCCTGTACTCGACCCATTCTGTCAAAAGGCGTTGCATCACAGAGCTACGTCTGTACGTCATCCTCTCTACGAAGAAGGTGTTGTACTGCAGAGCTGCGCCTGTACTTGAACCATTCTGTCAAGAAGGTGTTGTACTGCAGTGCTACACCTATACTTGAAGCATTCTGTCAAGTAGGTGTGCAGCAGAATCACGCCTGTACTCGACCCATTTTGTCAAAAGGCGTTGTACCGCAGAGCCACGTCTATACTTGATCCATTCTACGAAGAAGGTGTAGTACTGTAGAGCTGCGCTTGTACTTGAACCATTCTGTCAAGAAGGCATTGTACTGCAGTGCCGCACCTATACTTGAACCATTCTGTCAAGTATAGGTGTGCAGCAGAATCACACCTGTACTCGACCCATTCTGTCAAAAGGCGTAGCATCGCAGAGCTACGTCTGTACGTGATCCATTCTACGAAGAAGGTGTTGTACTGCAGAGCCACGCCTGTACTTGAACCATTTTGTCAAGAAGGTGTTCTACCGAAGAGCTACACCTGTACTTGAAACTTTTAAATGCAAAAAAGTTATACAGGCTGTATATAGTGCAAGTCATGTGCAATACTGCGGGGTACAAATAAGTAATCGCACAAGGGGCACACCATGGACATTGTGCAACGAGGCTCTGTTTAAAGGCCCACCCATTTCAAAGCACTCAGGAATAACTAGTTATCATGAGCAGTAAGAGAATGTGCTGCTGCGTTGACGAACGTATCCCCTTACTGAGGCGTAGTACGTACTTGCCATATTCGCAAAATGAGCAATTATGGCATAGTGGGTTACTTCGCAACTGCAGTTGCACTAGGTACACATTATAGGAGAGTTTCGAACAGCAAATGTTTCGAGAACATAAGCCTTTTTCTCCGTTTTTGTGCCTTGCTCTCACGGGCTCACGTTGAGTCCCAAAATTTGAGAGAACAGCAAACGTCATTTTGATACACGTGCACGTAAGCGCAAACAAGTTATTAGATGGACTGGGCTATTAACGTTATAGTCATTTTTTTTTCACATAGTGGTATGCCACCTTCACTTTATCAGTAGAGCTGCCAATCATGCTCTCGCATATGTTTCTGCGAAACAACAAGAATCTAACTGAACTGGTATGGTAAAGCCTTCATGTCATAAGAGCTCATGGTTGCGAAGTTGTGATTCTTGAGAACACTTCTCACAGGCAGACGCTCCTACTCTTCTGCCATTAGACATTGTTAAGCCCTCTATAAGATCATGTACCATTGTGTCACGTTGGCCAAATATGTTGCAGCGTCGACCAAGCACCAAGGATATCGATTCACAAGGTTCATTGCTCTCGGGATAAAAAAAAAGTTTCCCGTTGGTGGGCCGCCTTTCATAGATTTCAATATTATAGGACTAGCTTAGCGACTACTTTTACGAACTCTATAGCACACAGAAAAAGAAAGATTTTTGTGGGAACGCTGTTGTTCGCCCCTTAGAAAAAAATAAAGAGAAAAAAAATACAGCATATCAAGGGAGTGAATGATGATGAGTGCGGCGACACGTCCATCAGTCCATCCGTCCGGGTGTCTGTCCGTTCGTGTATGCGTCCGATCGCGTTCGCGAATGCAGATGGCGCGCGGGTAACACCGACGAGACGCGAGCCAAGGAAGCCGAGCGGAAGCGTCTTCAACGCGCCCGCTGCTCTGCTTCGTCCATGCCCCACCAACGATCCGCCATGTACGGTGATTATCCCGGAGTCTAAATTAGGCACTCGTTATCCGCGTACCCAAGCACAGCGCGAGCAGCAGCCAATTGCCGAGGTACAGTGCCATCTACAATGTCCTCACTCAACTGCACTTTGTATGTACTCCTATGAGGCACCGCCGTCTATTATATTGTTCGGGAGATACTCCCTTCTTTCCTTTCTCGTCCTTTCTTCTCTCGGTTACGCGATACGCGGGACGTATGACAAGATTAGACTAAGTGGAGTTTCACCCCTAAAACAGCCTGAAGTAGAAATGGCCGCCTTTTCAGTACTCTTTAACGGCCAATAGAGTTTTGCTACTGCGTGCACTGACTGTAGCCAGGCTCTAAGTTTTGGCAGCCCTTTTACTAAACCGAAAGCTGCGGCGCAAGCAATTTCTTATATAGCGTAAGATTTGAACGATTCTGTTGTGTTAGTGAGCATGAATCACCTTTGATAACTAACTGTGTAAATAACGATTGCATAACTGTAGATAGATAGATAGATAGATGGATAGATAGATATATAGATAGATAGATAGATAGATAGATAGATAGATAGATAGATAGATAGATAGATAGATAGATAGATAGATAGATAGGTGAAAAGTTGGAGAAGACAAGCTAACCACCTTGCATAAAAATAAAAAAATAAAAGCAACAAAGGAGCTAAGCCGCCACCATCTGCACAAGCGAATAAAGAATAAAGAATTACGGGAGGTGATAAGCATATAGCTCCTGATAGTTGTCGGCGGACTTTGGAACTCTACAATAAGTCTGCTCGAAAAAAAAACAATAAAACACACACACGCAAAAAAAAAAAAACAGGGCCAGTCGAGTTGAAGAACAATTTCGAGTGGCAGCCACTTTTATCCGCTGCCGCTGTGAGATCTCGCCATTGCAGAAAGTTGTTTTTCAATCGCCGAACAAACCGTCGCACTCTTTTTCTTCTTCATCCAAGAACACTTACACGTATATACGTTCGCTCGTTGACTTCGCATTACGGGAAACTTTTCAGTTTGTTCAGCTCAGCGAACGACAGTGGAAAGAAAGAGACAGATCCAGCGCAGGACGCGCCTCCGATCACCGCTCTTTTATTCTACAGTAAAAAAATCCCCGATCTTCTTTGCGAGAGCACTCCTTTTAAAATTTCAGGAAAACAACTCCTTCCGTCTCATCCCCGTGCGAAAGATCTTCACTTTTCTGCCTCCCTCGTCCCCTCCCCTCTCTAACATTCGTTCTTCGAAAGCCGCTTCGTGTAGTGCGCCTTGCAAAGCCTCTCTCGCTTGCTCTGGAGTTCCTCTATGAACTAGCAGGCCCGTCCACAGTTCTTTCCATTGTTCCTTTCATTCTATTGGCATTGTGTGCGAGCCACTGTAAATATTTGCCGAGACGTCCTATATCGGTGCCTCACGCTCGTATACGTTAACACACGCGATGCCTCGCGAATAGTAAGCTTTCGGAGATCAATCGACGAGTGTATGAGCGCGCCGTGGTCGCTTCTCAGAGAAGCGATCGCTCGAAATGCGGAGCTTCTTCTGGGGTGGTGCTACTCAACTTATCCTGGCCTTATGACCATATACTTTGTGAAATTGGGCAAACAGAAAAGAAAAAAAAAAGAGAACAAACAGATGCACAGTTGCCACGACGCTGATTGAAGGTTGTCACACACACAGCAGAAAAAAAAAGGGAAATTGATGCTGAAAGCGTATTCCCAACTTTGCTATTGTAATCAGTCACGCGAGTTCTACGCATTCCTAAAACGTGTCTGTGTGTGCGCTGTGCTACATACTATCTTTCTCTTCCCTCTCCCTCTTACAATGTTACCGTTTCCCGCTTGTAGGGTAGCAAACCGGCTATCCTGGACTGATTAACCTCCCCGTCTTTTCCTTCTCGACTGCCATATTTAGTTTGAATCGCTTTAGTTTCTCTCATACTTAATTTAGTATGTGTCTGTAACCGTGCAGTCTTAATTCCCGTTTTGACCGTGGAATGAATGATCTCATTAGGGAAACTTAAAAAGACTGTTTCCCTGTGTTCGTTTCTCCTGGTTCGGTTTGTAAGATGCCAATGGATGTTTTAGCCAGCTAACACTTCTTACAATAGTGCAACTTACTTTGAGTGAAATAGAGGTAAAGAAATAAGAGGAAGTAAACATTCTTACTCTATTATAATCGTGCTAGAAGGATATGTCGTAGTGCGAATCCAACTACGGTAATACATTGACCAATTAATGAATTTTAGACGTATAGCACGATTTTAGTCATTACAAATAAAATTATGTGTTTTTTTAAAAAGAAGAAAAACAAAATATGTGGAACAGGTTCGCGTCCGCGCAAGTCATCACGCAACCGAACGACTTGACGCGATTGTTTAGTCGAATCTGGTCCTTTATGCGCACAATCTACCATTCTAGACAGAAGCATACCAGTCACACGCTCCGTCTACTAGCAGTCAATGCATGGGTGTGCGTCCAATGCAGGCACAGAGAACGTGCCGATATCTGCCTATAGTTTCGCATTTCGTCGTGAATGCATTGCTTCTTATTTCGTTTTACTTCGTCGTGGCGTGTCTCGGCGACGGTCGGTTTTCCTTTTCTTTCTCTGACGTCACTATACCCCTCCGGGTTCCTTCTTTTCCTCCACATTCGCTATTGAACTTTCGACAGGGCCTCTTCTGTTCGGGACGGAGGAAATCCGGAGCCACGAAAGTCGGGGCACGCTCGAAGACGAAAAAGGCCGCGACAAAGCAAGACCAACAGAGAGTGACTGTTTGTGCGACGTACATCAAGATTTATAAAAGGGTGCATAAACGCCGGTTAGGTGGTTGAAGGAGAGGTGGATGCTTTCAGAAGTGGTGTCGGATGAAAAGAGAGAAAGAAAGAAAGAAAAAAAGAAAGAAAGAAAGATGAGAAAGATAGAAAGAAAGGAAAGAAAAGAAAGAAAGAAAGAAAGAAAGAAAGAAAGAAAGAAAGAAAGAAAGAAAGAAAGAAAGAAAGAAAGGGCGGAAACTTTATCAAACGACGGAGAAGTGTCTCGGACGAAAAGGATGAGCAGTGCGGTGAGGCGGCGCGCGAGACCGTCGCCGCTGCCGGCGGAGACACAGAGTCCCTCACTCGAGACGGCATCCGACGCCTGTCGGCGCGGCTGTGAAATATAACGCAGCTCGCGCACGATACCACCAGCTCTCCGAGCACTGCCGGCAGCCTTCCTCTTTATTTTCTCGTTCTTTGCGCGATAAACGTACGCACAAACGAACACACACGCGCGCGCTGGGCGCCACGGCAGCTGTGGTAGGGGAGGAGAAAGGGGCGGCTTTCAAATATAGATCGACCCTCTTTCTTTCTCGCACACACCATCGCGTACGTTTATATAACGGCGTGGAGCGCTCGCCATGCCTCGCTCAAGAGGCTCGGCTATCAGCTGCTCCGTGCGCCGAATCCGTCACGCGCGAGGAGCAGGACGCCGGAGGTGACGGGAATGCAAAGAACGCGCCCGCGAAAAAGAGTCCGCAGCGCAAGCGCCACCGCCTTCGAGGATTTTCGCGTTCCTAGATGCGCAAGCTTTCTGCTTGTGTTACGTTTCTTTTCGCATCGTCCTCGCTTTTGCGCCTCGGCGCCTTTCATCTCTCCATTTGTCTTGCCAAAGCCCTCGACCGTGAAAGTAATGTGTGTGCACATTCTGCATATACACGCACCGGCTGGATAGATGTTGCAGTGAATGTATTGGCCGTCTGCCCCAGAGAGTGAGACACAAAAATGACGCGAAGTTAGACGTTTCCTTCGAAAAGTAAGTCGGCCTGTCGTTCTCAGAAGTGTGTCAGCTTGGGCTAGTTGGTATGGCATGACGATAGTTATGGCGCGAGAACAAAACAACGACACAGAGAAAAGAAGGACACGAAGAAGGACACGAAGAAGGACACGAAGAAGGACAAGAAAAAGGACACGAAGGACACGTGTCCTTTGTGTCCTTCTTGTCTCTGTGTTGTCGTTTTGTTCTCGTGCTATAACTACTGTCGTTCTCATCGAGATGGCGATGTGGTACTAACTTTTCAAACGTCTTAAAGGCTGGGTATTTCGCAGTACTTTGAATTCACCTTCTGACACAGAGCGTGATGCCGTCCCGAAATTTCTGATTGACCTCAGCTGTCCCGTTCACTCGTGTACTAGCACTCGCTAAAGTTCGTTAATCCTGTATTGTGTTGACTATGTGTTAGATATTGTCGGCTAGTGTTGGTTAGATTGCTTAACATGTGCTAACGTCGTCTAATGCCAGCTACTTATTATCATGACATCAACGTTTTCAGTATGCAACTTTTGCAGCCCACTTTGTCTGCGGGTCCGTTTTTGCCGAGTGGTATTTCACCGTCAGCTCTGTGCCACGACATACGCTTGAAATGTCGTGGGGCTGCCAAGCCTCAAGTCTACCATCGTTACTACTATTCTTTTTACTACTAATAAATACTGTAATCGCCATCGTCATCATCATCATCATCATCATCCAAGTCTGCTACCGGTAAGATTATCTCTTTCACAGCAGCAGGCATATCGTGAACTGTGTTACCACCCTTGTGGAAGGGAATTCCCTCGTCTACTAGCGCGTGTAATAAAGGATTCCCAAGCTTATTAACACAGCCCGAACGCAGAAGCCACAGTTGCGAGACGTTGAAGCACGTGACCTTTTGCTCATCAAGCTACGGAAACGAGTGTTAGGGGTCTATGGTTAAACCGAGTGGCGCAACACTTGGGAACTATATACAGAGTCCGTATAAAGAGGTTGGAGGCCTCGGCGAATGTATCCCGGCCACCTGCGGCTCTTCAAATATAGAAGTCAGTCTCACTACCCGCCCAACAAGTGTTGCGTTTCCACCAAGCGCCTCTTTCGTGCTCTCAGTTTTCTGAATGTGCGGTTTGCGCTTAAGACGGCTGCCCCGTTTCTTCCTCGCCGCGAGGCCCTTCATTAAGCTGTCGTCTGCAAGGAAATACGAAAGTGAGGCAACCGACGGAGAGCTATCACTGTCTGCCTGATGCGCGGCTGTTTTATGCGGTGAAGGGCCATGCGTTATGCTTAAGAAACTGGCGGCTACTATATCACTCACTGCAGAAACAGACGGGCAATGAGAAATTTGCGATCGAAGCGCTAGAAAGAGGGATTAGTGGAAGAGTAAAAAAAAAAGGGGAGAACGCTGTGGTTAACGAAGAAAAGACCTGCGATCGGATATTCCGGCGTAGGTGAAATGTTAAGTCGGTTAAGATAAGATTTCGTTAGATAGATAGATAGATAGATAGATAGATAGATAGATAGATAGATAGATAGATAGATAGATAGATAGATAGATAGATAGATAGATAGATAGATAGATAGATAGATAGATAGATTAAAGAATAGGAAGGAGATTAGGAGTATGCTAGGCAGCATTATAATAAATATACAAGTCTCGCAGTTACCTTTGTGATGTAAGAGCGCTGATGACGCTGTAGATAAACTATAAAAACGCATGGTGGAAGATTAGAGAGAAGTAAAAAATCGAGAAGTCATTGAAAGAAATATGAAGAATTCCTGAGTGTTTTTTTTTAATTGCCTCCCCATTCGACTCATCATCAAGGCGAGCGCTGCGGCAGTTTCAACTACGCATTGTTCCAAGCGTGAAGTTTACGTCGAGCCACAATAAATACCTCAACTGCATTAGCACATGACAGCACAAACCCGATGAAGAAGAGAAAGACAGCGTAATCGCAGTAACGACGTAGACCAGACCCCAGAAGCCTGCGGAACTGTCCGCGTCGTTACTGTGAGACTTAAAATAGAAGCAATACTGCTTTCGAAAAGTACGTACGTTCCTTAAAATGAAAAAAAAGCTACTTCAGAATGCCGCAGTAGGCTCACACCAACCACGAAATAAGCCTTTCTTTAAAAAAAAAGAAAGAAAAAAAGGCCACGCGATTAATTTCGCACGTGCGTTGCATCGCGCACATACACAAACACAGGGCCGATCAAAGTTTTTTTTTTTGGCACTGTCGCAGCTGCATTTTCCTGCGGGATAACAAATTCCGCTCCTCTTAGAGGGGCTGAAAAAAATAAACGAATAAACAAATCGTCTACCCGAAGAGCGAAATAAAATATACTTGGTGGAACAAAGCTTGGAGGTCAGGCAAGACAGTGAAGGCGCCCCCAGCGAAACAAAGAAGTCATTATTTTGTCGCCTCGGGGACAGCATCGGAGGAGGTGTGGAAGGTGGGTGGGAGAGGGCTGAGGGGGCGGCTTGCAAAAGAGAAAGGCCAAGGGGTCTCGAAACTGCCCGCGAGAAGTTCTCCCCACACTTCGTTTTTTTGGGCACAAAGTAAAGCGGCTCGAGAAATGAGTGGACGCCCTGTTGTGTGGACTCGAGAGGCGGCGGTTGAAAGTTGAAAGGAAGAAGAGCGCACTTGTGTGTACAGAAGGACAATCTTTCAGCGCTGGAGTGACGAGGGCGTTGCAAGAGAGGGGAAGGCTCTTTTTTGTTTCAGTCAGTTCACTCTGGCCGCTGGGGTGGCCGCGTCTGACACGACAACTGCTGAAGCAGTTTACGCTATCGTTTGTTGTTGTTGTTGTTGTTTTTTTTCGCGGCTTTGGACGGGAGAAGAAAAGCGTTTCAAGAAGGCCCGAAGAAAAGCAGACAGCAATAGAACTAACTGGAGCGGGCCGTAAGCTACTCTCCGCACCATGCGCTTGCTCCACTTCACCACGGTCTCTCGCCGTCTGCCCTCTTCGAACGTCTGTTTGTCCTTCACCACTCCTGACGCAAACGGATGCGCGTTTTCCGGAAGGGAAGATGACGGTTCATAAGAGAAACGGAAACTTTGAAGAAGCCTTCCGAGAGGCGAGCCAGTTCTGACGATACGAGAGCAACATAGGCGGCGAGCCAGAGAGAGATTTTTACTTTGTATACGGACTCGGGAAAGTTTATTTGTCGGCGCAAGGCGGTACAGTGCGCGGGAGCAGGGCTGCAACCAGTGTTTCTAAAGTGGTGCTCGAGTTGGCCCGGGGTTCCGAGTAGCGCTAAATAAAACTGTTGAGCATAGTGAAGGTGTTAGTGATGGGTAGTGGTTGGGCTGATAATGATTATATTTATTATTATGATGAAAACTGTGATGATGTGCCTCTTATACTTGACGAAACTAGCAGGTGTCCAATAATTAGGTGTTGCCCCGCGGTGGCCCAGTGGCTATAAGGCACTCGGCTGCTGACCCGCACGTCGCGGGTTCGAATCTCGCGTGCGGGGGCTGCATTTCCGATGGAGGCGCAAATGCTGTACGCCCATGTGCTCAGATTTTGGTGCACGTTAAAGAAACCCTGGTTGTTGGAATTTCCGGAGCCCACCACTACGGCGTCTCTCATAATCATATGGTGGTTTGGGGACGTTCAACCCCACATATCATCATTATCATCAAATCTCGATATAACAAATTGGATAAAAAGAAATCTCTGTTATAGCGAAGTAAATGAAATATAGTCTTGTAATAGTAATAGTGTTAGGAATAAACCTTTATAACAAACTACAAGGTATAGCAAACCTATTTCCATGTAACATGCAACTTTGTCATAATGAGCTTTGATTGTATTACAAGGCTGACAGGTGTTTGGGAAGTACGTTGCCCGATACGCCCTTTTTCTGGTCTCCTGGCGATATTCCCAGCCATAAAGTATGGAGTGTTCCCACTTTATATGTTTGAACATAGCACCGCGTTGTCTTCGCTCTTCAGTCATTAGAAGATGCTTGACATCGCGTGCCAGACAGGCGGTTGTAGCGATGCCGAGATGCATCATCAATTAAAACTTCGCCGGTGTTCAGGAGCCTGATGCGGTCGCCTGATGAGGTAAAACTCTCCACCAACGTTCGTCTGAAACGATTATCTTTATCGGCCAAAACTTCCTGTCTTGTTCATTGTCTGCCTTATATATCCTTTGATTACTGGTTTTAAAGCAAGCATGTGGCACCAAAAGTATACTTCTGTAAGGAAGCGATCAAGCTATCGTAGACGTATACGTGCTTTACAACGCTATAGCACTAAATCGGTGCTATAAAGGTGTGCTGCATGCTGGTTGCGTTGAAATGCAGCACTGTAATTGTATTCAAATGCGTGGTTTGCGACTAAAATACAGCGTCGCCCAGTGAAACATATTTTCTAGGTTTGTCCGGAAGTTAGAGCTTTTAACTGGAGACATTATGATCGAATGCATATTGTGGTCTGTTTTATGTATACACAGAAGTTTGGGCAGGCATACTAGACAGACTGGATGTGGATATTCAAGTTCAATTAAGGTACTCAAATTGCGCATGTGAGAATACGCAAGTTTTACCCAATAAGAGGCTTTCTATGCCCAAGAATGTTTCTTATATTGAAGACAGCTGGCGAAGCTATAGCATCAGTTTCTCCACTGCAACTAGTGAAATTATAGATCTTGCGCTCGCGTTGCACTGCATCGTTATTGTTAGGTTTCTAGCACGCGACGGCGCACACAAACATACTTCTCCATCCACCTCTCTATCTCTCAGTACATAGTACACTGGTAAAGTTAACATGACTTCAAAGAAAAGAAGACTGACTTTTCGCGCGGAATATTACAGATGCTAACGCGCGCCTAATGCAGATAGGTGTAATTTTCCACCACGCTGTCAATGGAAGCGTAGTGGAGAATGAAATGTCCGAATCAAGAGCACATCTACGGAAGAAAAAAAAAAACAGCTTATGGCTCTTTTTTTTGTTTTGTTGCCAAGAGATTATTCGTGCATGCCTTTGTATACACAAGAGATTGGGAACGACCATTAAAACCGCGTATCAATATCTGTAATTAGTTATACGCGCAAGGCAATGAGCCTAAATTGATATTGTAGTGACCGCAACGCAGAGAAGGCTTAAAAAGAACTCGCATAAACCAAGGAGATGAATAAAAAGCGGGATAACAGAGTAATAACAAGCTAGAGGCCATTTTATTATTTTTCACTCTATTCTTCTCACTCCTTTTATGGATTTCATTAAGTGCAGCCTTTCTCAGAGAAACGGAAACGAGTGGCCTCTTTTGATACATTTTATCTTCGGCTTCCGCAAAAGCACCCTCAGCGCCCATATACTGCACTCTGCCAATATACCCGCAAGTGAAGGAGCGTCTTCAAAATAACGGTGCAGTGCCGTTGGAGCTATGATCCGGTCGTGCCTGTGTTCATGAACTTTGATGCAACCGTAGCTAACAATTCTCTCAGCAGTCATCGAGAGTCTACTGCATCCTTTTTCTTCTAACCTCATGCATGGGAGTGTCTCCGACAACATTCGGATGCAGTTCGAAGTTGACTCCCTTTGCATTGTTCAACTTGTATGAGTGAAAAAAGTCACAGCTTTGCCACAAAAGCAAAGCAATGAACGCGATAGCAACAAATTGGAAGGTCTCGCCCAGAATTGAAAGCAGATCAAAACGTTCCCCGCGTTTCTAACGCGCAAAAGACGCACGAAACGTAGCCACAGGTATACAGATTAACGCTAATAAGCGTCTCAGTTGTTACTTCGCTGTGTCTGAAAAGCACGTCACCTTTTTGTAAACGGAGGCTGTGCAACAGTCGCAATGACCTTTGTGCGCCCGGTAACTACAACAGAATCGTTCCAACGAAACACAAAGGCTAGCCAATACGTACGATTCTCCCCACTGCAAGATAAGGGCGCGCGATTGAGCGTACACTCCCTTATTCTCTACGTGGGCCAAAGTAGGCGTGAGATATGAGAGCCGCCGCACACTCACTGCGCCATCTTGCTGATAATGCTGAAAAGACGATAGTTACCTCCCGAGATGTCCGCAAACAGCGGTAAGCGGTAGATAAGAATAGGGAGTTTTAGTGCTGGGTACGCATTCTCTTGGGGCGATGCGGGCTTGGGAGCGCGCGGCGTTGCGTGCCCAACCTATACCCAACCGGAATGCCTTTTAGTTGTCACCACGGTGGCACGCACGCAAACGCAAGCCGCACGAAGGTCACACGTGCTCGCAGCGCCATAGCGTCTTGTCGCGTAAGTATTATTTAATTATTTTTATGATTGAAAATGTAAAATTAAACATACATAGTGATCAGGACACTTTTTTATCGTGTAAAGTATCCTGGTATACGAAAAAAGTGAAAAATACAAGGTTACTACAATGACAGTGTCGACATCTTGTGACACTTTGTGCAACCACAGTCATGAACTTGTTAGCTTACGCGTAATGTTTTTGAGATGAAAACAAATAAAAACGTTACTCATTTGTAATATTGTCGCTGCGCAGTTTTTGCATCAGATGTACAATGCACAACGTTTCTGCAATAACAATGTTGTGGTTGTCTGTTTCAATATAGCTGCGCTAGATGGCGCCACCTATTCAGCGGGTCGGGGCTGGCATATATTTAGTTTCTATGTTCCAGGCCATTCTAGCTTTGGTAATCTGGCTGAAACCATGTAATCGCTATAAGTGCTTGCGCTTTGGCTTATTTTAACTCGATGGCTAGAGTATCCGCAGTGCCGATACTGTGAGTTCTTGCGAAGGTGGACCTTACAAAACGGCCGATCCATACTGTCCGAGACTTCGCGCCTTTGTGTCATGCTATCTGTATACTGGCTAGCCACTATAATATTTGCGCTTAAACTTAATCGTCAAAGTGGTTGATCTGGCCAGCCTCGGCTTTACTCGCCGTGAAGGTAACATGATGCGCCAGCATGTGCGCCGGGGCAGCTTATCTCCGCTAGGTGGCCAGTGGTGGCAGCGTTGTTTATGGCGCACAGACGCATCGCCCCAGCGATCTTGCGACGCATCTATTTGGGGCTTCGCGCATGCGCAATACCGCCGCCCCATCGTCTTGCGCACGCAAGCCGCCTGCGTACCCAGCACTAAAACTCCCTAATAGCTTGCCATTTGAATGTTGAATTATGTATCCCCTGGTGGCTCAGTGCCAGTGGTTAATGCCTCGCATTCACGACGCGGAGGTCCCACTTTCGACTCCGCGCGCTGGAGTTTTTTTTTTTTTTCTGGGATTTTTTTCTTGTGTTTTCATATATATAGATATGCATATACGGTGCATGACATCGGCTTTAAATTTGAAGCATTTTCTTTGCGTACTACATGCACTTTGAGCGTCTATCTACAGTAGATATATATCTACCTGTCTATCTGGCCGCCCACGTATGTATGGGGGCTCTCGTGATCACCCCCGTAAATTGGGTAAACCAAAAATAGTGTGGGAGGGTAAGATGATTTGCCGAACATGTGTCGCCGGTCATGACTTGAATAAAGACACAATCATGTGGTACATACCCGGGAGCGAGTATGTGCCACTGGTATGCGGGTATGCGCCACAGGTGATTGACACTTAGTATTCATCCAAAAACGGCGAGAACACAAGCTGGTCATTTTAACGCTTGAGCGTTAAGAAAAAGCTGACATAGGCAGCTTTACTCAATGAACGCAAAAAAAAAATGTCAGTGTCCGAGCAGGAATCGAATCCCAGCATTCTGCGTGGCAGTCAAGTGTTCTACCACAGTGGTGCGCCAGGTTTAGGAACTACTTCCCAAAGAAAGCCTGATGTTCGTGAAACTTGAACTGCGGTTTCAGTGCTGGCTATCCAATTTTATAAACATTACATATGCTCCCTTGATACAGCCGTCACGTCGGGTTAGTCAACTGTATAGTTAGACGCCATTCGCTTAAATTGATTTATGTAGCAGTATCCTGGGCTGCGATCCTCGCGAGCACAAGTGCTACTTATCAGCTTACCGCTTCTGGTGTTGCTAATACCATTGTTGGTGTTCGCATCGTTACGCAACTGTAAACAACTGGTTATATAAAACATATAAGGCTGTTTAACGATCGTCTATGCGCGCATTTGTACATACCTTTAGCGCCACTTCGTAAAGTGTCGCTCAATAGAAAATTACAACGTCACCTTCCACCCGCATGCTTCGCATGACGTCTATTCTCAAGGTACGTGGGATCTTCCTCATTTAAAAAAAAAAAGAACCGTCCGCCTAGCGGACTACGGTGGCCTAACTGGCGTGATAAGCGCTGCGAAATCAGTGCACAGCTCGTGTACTGGACAGGAACAAACCAGTTGCTCACGAGAGTCGTTACGGTCCGATGACCACAACGTTAACCACGACGCGCCGGTTTGTCGAGACCGGAACTTCCCACTGCCTACACACATGCGGCGACAGCAAAAATCACGTCAACACTGATGGCTACCGCAATAACGCATGTACAGACGCTCGCAATCGCCCTTTTTCTTTCTCGCTTTTTCGACAACAGAAGACGCTGCGAAAGCGCTGCTTGTTCTGGAGATTCGGAGTAATCGAGTTTCGATACCGCCGCCGTGCAAGCTAATTACGTCGTCATCAGAGGTCGGCGTCGAAAACAAGCGCACAACTGCGGCGCGTGCCCGGAAAGCAGCTTATGAGTTTAACGGATTAGAGCCGCCACTGAACGGCGGGCGGGAGCGCTACCGTCGCTGGCGGCGTCACAAAGCAAAGTTCGGCGCCCACTGGGCATGCAGTTCACACTGCGCCACATTTCTTTTCTTTATTTTTTTGTCATTGTTTCTCGCTTAGTTCCAGAATATTTGGAAAACAACTGCAGTTTTAGGAGGCAAGGAAACTCGAGCGGGGCTTTACCGAAACCTGAATGCAATCAGAACAAGAGTGGAAATCGACATAACGTTCGGTCGTGTGCTCGTCTTTGTTTTCGGTGCGTCGTCGCTTTCTTTGCGAGCAGTGCCGAGGATCGAAGGCTTGCTACATGCGACTCGTTGAACCAAATATCGAGATTTGAATAGCGACTCAGCTCATTGTTTTTTGCCGGCGCCTGGCGATTTTTTTGCATTCGATCCTCGCGCACGTAAACGCTCGTGCTTATAGCGCGGCTCAAAATCGTAATGGCATGTTTGTGGCTTTCGCCAGGCTAACTAAATGCCAGAACATCACAAATGTCGGGCACTATACAATCGCACTTATGTTTTGAACATTTGTTAACTTTCTATTCAACACCAAGTATTTCGTGCTGGTGTTCATGAAAACTCCACTTACGTGGATTCAATACAAGAAACGACATAAAATTCACGCAGACAGATGACAAGAAATTTAGAACCAGAAATAAATGCCTTGTACACGCTGATGACCCGAAAGTTGAAGCCACGCCCTCTCGGCCCGGGTTATGTGTGCGGGATTGTCCACTGCGCTACCGATACATTCTCGTATACACAATGCTGTACAAACTGTCCCTATATCAAGTACCATAGTTTTATTTTGATCATGGACTGGTCATTTTGATCATGATCATGGCAGAAGACTTCTGTGCCAGAGTATCTGGGCCACTCGCAGTGCCCAATAGCCTATTGCCCTTGACTAACTGTCCACAAACACTGGATTCCCGCATGAATATGCCTTTTTCCATCGTGGAGCTCAGAGCAGCACTAGCTTTGTGTGGACGCACGTCGGCACCAGGGCCCGATAGAACTTCATATAGGGCCTTGTGTCATCTGGGTGAACGCGCGAGAATCCACCTTTTGGAGTTGTACAACAAATCCTGGCAAGATGGAACGCTCCCGACAAGCTGGAAGACAAGTCGCCTAGTTCCACTTCTGAAACCAGACAAGTCACCGTTGGAGCTCTCATCTTATCGTCCGATTGCATTGGCCAGCTGTGTAGGCAAAGCCATGGAGAGGATGATCCTGGGACGCCTGAAGTGGTTCTTGGAGTGTATCAACAGCTACCCAGATGCCATGGCAGGTTTTCGGCGTGGTCGAGCATCGATTGACAACGTAGTGGACCTGGTCACTTACGTCCAACACGAGAAAGGCCGTGAGCGTCTCTGCGCATCTTTGTTCCTAGACGTTAAAGGGGCGTATGAGAACGTTACGCATGAAGCTGTTCTCACCACTCTCGAAGATATAGGAGTAGGTGGTCGGATGTATCGCTGGATACGTAGTTATTTGTCAATGCGATCCTTCTTTGTCAGCACTGAAGACGGTCCAACCTCTCCACATTACAGCCACCGTGGCGTCCCCCAGGGTGGCACACTCAGCCCTGTGCTGTTCAATCTTACGTTAATTGCTCTCAATGAGCATCTGCCAAGCACGGTCAGGCTATCAATGTACGCAGATGATATCTGCGTTTGGGCATAGGCTGTAACACGCCTGCAGTTACGAGGGAGAATTCAAAAAGCTGCCACTGAAACATTACGCTACCTACGATATTGAGGCTTGGAAATTTCTTTCGAGAAATGCGTTCTCGTAGCTTTTACACGAAAGCCTACGGATAAGTACACTATAAGCATCAATGGTCAAACTGTACCATACGTTCGATCGCACAAGTTTTTGGGCGTCATAATTGACAGGAATCTCTCATGGAGCGATCACGTTTCGTACATGAAGAAACGGTTAATGGACATCTGTAATATACTGAAGTTCTTTGCAGGGAAGACTTGGGGAATGTCTCCCAGTGCAATGCTACAGCTGTACAGAGTACTTTCTCTCGGTTTTCTGCGGTACAGCTTACCGGCATTGACCAATGCAAGCAAAACAAGCCTTCGAACGCTACAGAGTGTTCAGTACCAGGCACTCCGGATTTGCCTCGGCTTGCCTCGTAGTGCGTCGACAATGGCTACTATATAGCTATCGCCGGTGACCACCTCATCACGACACATATCCACGTTGAGGCACTCAGGACACATATAAGGCATATTGCTCGGACACCCTGCCACCACCTAGCCTCTTTACTAGCAGACACACCACGTTCGTCATTTTGCCAAACGGTCACCACATATCGCGATTCTTTGCCAACATGCTTCACACCTGCCGCCAAGCCTTCGACTCCTCCCTGGTGCCTGACTCAGGCTAACATCAGGCTAACTATACCTGGCATCCAGAAAAAAGCAGATATGTCGTCACCTGCTCTTAGACAGCTTGCTCTGCTCTTGTTATAAGAGACGTATCAAGGCTGTATACACGTATACACCGACGGCTCTGTTTTACAGAAGAGTTCAACGGCATCATTTGTTATACCGATAAAAGACACGACAAGAAAATTCAAGACCTCCCACCTTACGACATCAACGGGAGCAGAGCTGACAGAGTTCTTCGTGCCACATTGCAATGCATCAACGACCGACAGCCACAAAAATGGACAATTTTCAGTGACTCAAAGGCGGCACAGCAATCCCTTCTATCACCTTTACCCCATGGCCCGTACGAACAGCTGGTATTTGAGATTGCAGAAAAGACTTACCAACTCATTGAGAAAGGACATGAAATAGCCTTTCAATGGCTCCCAAGTCATTGTGGAATAATTGGCAATGAACGGGCCGATCGAGCTGCCCGTTCTGCCCATAATGAAAGCGATGAAATATCAATTCTGCGTTCCAGAGCTGACGCTGCACGGAAACTCCGCATGCTTGCTCGCAAGCGCACCTCGTCACAATGGAACGAGTCACATTTAATCCATGCATGGTTAGGTACTTTGGACCCAACTCTTAGTCTTCGAATTCTTCCGGAATTACGCCGACGAGACGCTGCTATGCTGTGGAGATTATGGTTGGGCGTCGCATTTACCAATGCGTACGCGTTCCGCATAGGAATGGCTGACACTGCTGCATGCGACCATTGTGGCAGTGATGAAACAACTTGGCACATTCTGTGTGAATGCCCACAATACTGCTCGCAGAGACAGTCGTTCTGCAATGCACTAGATGAACTGGACAACCAGCCTCTTTCAGAAGAAAGAAAATCCTGTGCTGCCGACAGGACTTTATGTCGCAGAAGAAGGCTGTGAACGTGCTTCTGCGCTTCTTGCGTTCAACCGGTCTGTCCAAACTACTGTGATCGGAACTCCCTGAATGTGTGCGCATGTGGTTTTTTTTTCTAATTTAATTTTTATCTCTCTATTTCTATCCTCTTTTTGACCCTTTCCCCACCCCCGTACAGGGTAGTAAACTAGTTCGTCTAGGTTAACCTCCCTGTCTCTTCCTTTTATTTATTTCTCTCTCTCTTGATCATGGAGGTTAGTCGTCAGGATCAAAGTGCGCGCCCCTAGGGGTCAGCATCAGTGCGTAGATCTCAAACGGTGCTATAGAGCTATCAAGCACCAGTTGTTTCGTTGTGAATTCTCTGATATATCAACATACGATAGTCAATCTACTTTGAGCAAACTGCTTTTGCTATGTTGTTATGCTGATTCCTGTTACGGAGGAACCGAACTGTGGGAACACGCAAGCCTCGGCAAGTTTATACGAAATGGCCTTTTTGTAAATGCGAAGCATCTTTTCGACTTACGTGTTACGCCTTACGTATGTGAGCCCGTACGAACGTGCCGCAACGCGTCCTCCTCGCCGCAGGTGTTGGAGCGGTGCCAAGTACGTCACACCTCAGCTATGCGTTGATGTCACGCTCGCCTCGCAGTGCGTGCTGACGTCACTCTCTTCCTCGCCTGCCGCACGCTCGCCGCATCGCCCTCATCTGCCACCTCGTCAGTTCGCCCGCAACACCTGCCACCTCCTTCGCCTGCTACACCACCGAGTCGTTCGGTTCACGCGCAATAAACCTGACGCGCGTCTAACGTACGTGGTGAAACGTGCCTGTACGAGTCACCTCACTCGCTTCACTCTCTTTACAGCTCTCAACGCTCGAGCGAACATTGAGTGGTAACAATCTCTCGGCTCGATTATCTGCGATGGAAAGAACGCCGGAAGAAGACGCGCCTTCGCCCGCTGAAACATCCGCCGAAGTGATTAGGCTTAACCCCCCACTCCCCGGCGTTGCGAGGGTTAGCGAAGGCGATCACGTTCGCGAATGACGACGTCGCGTCTGCAACACTGACGAGGCCCGAGCCAGGGAAGCCGAATTCAAGCGCCAGCAACGCTGCTACTTCGCATCCCATCAGGGTTCCCTATAGAAAGATGGTGAAAACTTTTCTGTACTGTGAAGCTGTTCTGCTGGATCAACCGTGTTTTTGTGTTGTTTTTGTTATTGTTCTTTGTTGGCAGAAGGGGGAAAGGGTTCGTCAACTTCTTAATTGATCGGTTTTATTTATTTCCACAGCAATGTGTAGTCAACCAATCTATGAAGTCGCTAACATGTCTGCCTCACAATCTATTAAAATTTTCCCTAATATGAAATGGAGCCCCACCGCGGTGGTCTGGTGGCTAAGGTGCTCAGCAGCTGACCCGCAGGTCGCGGGATCTAATCCCGGCTGCGGCTGCTGCATTTCCGATGGAGGCGGAAATGTTCTAGGCCCGTGTGCTCAGATTTTGGTGCACGTTAAAGAACCCCAGGTGGTCGAAATTTCCGGAGCCCTCCAATACGGCGTCTCTCATAATCATATGGTGGTTTTGGGACGTTAAACTCCACACATCATCATCATCATTAATATGAAATGGGAAGATGTGCCTCGTGAAAGACAACTTGGTTTTTCATGTAGCCGGTCATACATACATACATACATACATACATACATACATACATACATACATACATACATACATACATACATGTACAGGAGTATATATATTCACAGTAGCTCGTACAGACCTCCTTATCTAAACCAAGAGAAGACGCTTCGGCCATGCACACACACGCGTGAGCTCGGACAGAATTGCCAAGTAAACGCGGGCTCATCTAAAGGAACGTGTGTGAAGGGAAAAGCGTTGGCCTCGCTCCTCCCTGGTGCGAAAAACGGTGCGGTCAAATGCATGCCGCGTATTCGTCGACACGCCGCGCGCTTGGAAGACATTTGCCGACGAAAGCGGCACCATGCGGGAACGAGAAACAAAAAGACTGCTCACGTGAGAGAGTGTGTGCACTAGGCTTTCTTTCTTTTCTTTTCTTTTCGTTTTGTTTTGCCCCCGCAAAAAAAGGGTGGGGGGAAGGATAAGCGGGCCACCTTATCTATACTTCTTTTTCTCTCCTTTCGTCGGGCGGTCGGTTCCAAACGCACGCACTAACGAACAAAAAGTGTCGCCGAAGCAACGCCGTCTGAAATATGGACGCGGATCCGGCATCGTTTGGGAACCTCTTTTGCCTCGTCTTTGCCCCCTAACACTTTTGTTCTTTTGCGTACGGAACGCGCGTACGTGCCGCTGAACCTCGAGAACAAACAGAGGATGCGCAATAAAGGCGAAGGGGCCAGCAAGATGGCTGCGGAATTTCTCGCTCCACGCTTCCTTGTTCTCTTCAGTCCTCGTTGTCCCTCCACGAGTACATTTTTAAATCTTTTTTTTTTCGTTGTCGCGAGGTTTTTTTTTTTTTTTTCGTAGTATGCATCAAGACCGGGTCCTCGATTTGTTCATTTCTTGATTTCTGTCTCTCTGTTTGAGTTTAGAGCTTTCCAGTGTTTGCTTCTCGCTTTTTTCTTTGAAGTCGTGATGGGACTCTCATGCCGGTATGCCGGAGGCTTTGAAGGAAAGAAAGAAAGAAAGAAAGAAAGAAAGAAAAAAGAATAAATGAAGTAAGAAAGAAAGGATGAAAGAAAGAAAGCGTAGCAATGCGATGAAAAGAACAAGGATCAGAAGAGCAAAGAATGTTGTGAAATATTTTGTTTGTCCGCCGCATCACCTCAGACTGACCTCGCCCCGCCCTTCTTATCCTGGAGTAATTGACACGAAAGGAAAAAAGTGGGAAGGCAGGGGGGGGGGAGGGGGGCAGGACCTATGTGCTAAAACTTGGTTCGCAGTTTGTTCTCGCTTACAAAAGGGGGCACTACGTACACACGGTCCAGTGGCAGTATTTGTTTTCTTTCTTTTCCATATACTTGCCCAGTACGTACGCCGCGGATCGATATATGCGCGCGTGGCTTTACATCTTTTCTCGTCGTATCTTGTCCCGAAGTATAAGAACAAAAAAGAGCGGCGTGAACGGCGTCGAGCGAAGGACAAAAGGATATTTGCCACCCGCTACGTCGGCTCCTATAGGGGTTTAGGCGATGTTTATGCGTCTGTTTCACGGGGCCGAGCACCGAATGAGCTTCGTTGGCGGTTCTCTTCCCGCAAAACTATGCAACGGCGTTACCTATAAATAACGGCACGCAAGCGAGAATTTCGCTTTTTTTTCACTTCGTGCAGCGAGCGCCCGGTTAGCCATGTCTTCGGGGAGAACGGCTTGTCGTTATCGCGTCGTCAGTTACACAATTAGGACGCTCTCATTAGGAGCAGCGTGAGTGTGCGATTATCCGTAATACATAAACATCGCTTAAGCTGCTTAGCTGACTTTCCCTTCTATGTGTTTTTTTTTTGTGCGTGTGCGGCTGTTGCGTGTATGTGTGCGTGCGCGTTTGTGTGTTGAGGTAGGACAGAGGTGTAACGAGCCGTTTTCTTTTTGTATGGACAACATATACGTTGCTGTGACGTCACAAAACATTTTGATGACGAGAAAAGCAGGCAGGAAGGAATTATACAGAAAGCAAGTAGGTTGGCTAGGAACATGTCCGGTTGGCTACCCTATGCTGGAGGAATGGGAAAGACTGATAGACAGATTAGAGAGAGAAATAAGAGGGAAGGAAAGAAAAAATATTAGGAAGGAACACGCTGCTGCCGCCGTGTCTGCCACGCTTCGCAATGAATAAAATACTGATGTAGAACTTGGGGCATGTACAATGCGAGGGAAGCGCTAGATGTTATCACCGTGGCACTGGTCTACTGAGACATTGCCACGCATTAGTGGGTCATACGAGTAGAGAAAAAAAAAAGATGTTATCTCATACTCTGATTTACTTCTTTTTCGTTCGTATAGGATCGAAAAGTGTCCATCACTGCTTAAGTACTTTTCGCAGATAAAAGTTGAAGTCTTTAGGTACCTGAGCCGTGTTCCCTTGATCTCTGCTCACTACGCTCGTTTGGTTGCTTTTTTTCGCGCCACATCAATGAACTTACTGCATGCACCGCTCATTCGACGTCCGGACTAGCACGTTCGGTAATCCTTCACTCGTAATGCTACCACATACCCCCCAACCCCACCCATTGATTTCCTTCAGGAACAGAACGACCACTTTTTATAGGTTCACAGTCAAACACCATCACCAAACTCAGCTACACGAATTTTATCCGGGAGTTTTTTACGACGGCGTTGTCGTTGCTCAATCTGTGTTACGACGTTTCCCCCGCACGCAGGACTACCGTCTCCGCACTTAGACAGATAAGTTTATGGTCCCAGAATGTTTATCGATAATCCTATCCTTGTTAATCCAGAAATCTGGAACACTCTGAGCGCAAATAGAAAAAGAAAAGAAAAACCGCTGCACGAAGGAAGGTACACTCGCACCGCACCTTCCTTCGTTCAATGTTTACTTGCGCAATGAGTATTCTATGAATAATCAATACCACGTATAGTCCACCTATGATTCCTGTTGAGACCGTTCCTTTTGTCGGTATCTCTTATCCTTTGCGGGCGCTTCTGTGCTACCAGACGTGCTCCAGTAAACGGAAACTAACATCTCAGCATCCTTTCTACCACCACCCCTGCCTCGATTTTTGTTTGGTGTTCCTTATAACTCGACTGGTCGGCAGGCGCTTTTCGACAAAATGGTCACGCTTGCCTCGCGGGTCGTCACACCTTTTGGACGTGAGTTTCCCTCGATCCGCTGACAGGTTTCGCCTTAGGGCTTCCACTTCCGAAATGGTTTGCCCTCAAGAAACCCCGACAAGCCTTTTTTTTTTTTTATAAGTTTCGCTGCAGATGGACATCTTCGAAAGTAATGGCTTCTTCAGTGACGCGTTTTAGGTCTTCCCTTTCTTATAAAAAGCAAGACCAATACGCTCATGTTGGGTTTGGGGAGCTAGATAAAGGAAACATTTTTGTTTAATGATTACCCTGTTGGTGTGAGCCAAGGTTTATATATAGCTTGGTTTCCTACTTCAGGTGCCGATCTGAGTTAAGCTGTGTAGCACTGTAATAATAGAACATCACTGTTGTCCAGAATTCCTAATAATGAAAGAACATAGACATAGCTGAAAGAAAAAGTCTCCCTTCAAAGACCTATAAAGAAACTTTAAATCTTTCCGATGAAATTGAGAACACCGAGCAGAATGATTTTACTTGGCTAGGATGAGGCCTCTTCTTAGTGCATCTTCGGTCCCACGTTTCGACACACCTTCCCTCTTAGGTTTCTTTTATTCCGAGCTCAAGTCTAAACTTCGCCTGCAGGGCTGTCGACACCACACGGATCACTTGTTCAATTTTCTTGCAAGAATATTTTTCTTGCGTGTCTCTTTTCTCCACACTTGCCTTTTTTTCATTCACTTCACTCGAAGACTATGTATATACCTTCCATTTGTTTTCACGAGCATAGGAGTTTCGTCCTAACTGTGCGCGGTTTTCGGTACTTCGAGTCTTTCTCGATGTCAGTGCTTGCTTAAGTCATTTAAATGATGGATGACCAATTGATGTGCGTTCACGGTGCGTTTTTACGAATGAGATAAACTGGCAAAAAACATGAAAAGTCCAACTAGCTGAGTATATACTGCACAGTCAGAGTCTCTATAAACACAACGTACTTCGCGAAGCTCGACGTACTACGTGTAAGGGCGAAAGTGGACCAGCGTGATTGAGTTAGTTGCGTGTGCAGAAGGTAAACTTGCGGAAAACAGCATGTAAAATTCTAGCCACTTAGAACCCAGGTACGAACCCTGCCCATAGGCGAGCGGACAGGAGGCACTGGGGGTGCAAGGGGAGAGGGGTGCCCCCCCTATCACATAAGATGGAAGTGAGCCGCATCCACTGATATATATATATATATATATATATATATATATATATATATATATATATATATATATATATATATATATGTTAGGGAGGAGGGGTCGGAGCGCTGTGACAAATATTTGATTCCCCCCCTCCCTGAAGGTAAACTATGCTCACGCCTATGGCCCAGCCTACCTAAGTGTAAGTGCCAAAAAAAGAGAAATTCTTTTACGCTTATCGTCTCACGCTCAGAAGGTCGGCACGCGTTATGAAGCCTACGGAAATGACCCACAAGTGAGGAAACTCGGGTCGGATATTGTAAGTGTTCCGGCCCTTAGGTCGCAATCGGTCTCGCCGCTTCGTTGCACCTGGGGCTCAACTTTCGTTGACGTTACGTCAGCGATCGGTTTTCGAAGGTTCCGCATCGTCTCGAACGCTCGGACATGGGCGAACTGCGGCCGTCGGACAGCAGGTTTTCTGGCCACTCACACAATCGAAGGAGTGGACGTTCGGAAAACCGAACGAAGACCGAACGCGAACGAAATTGCACTGTAAGGGATCACCATTCAATCGCCAGTGACTCGGTGTGTGTGTTCCACGTTCCTCTCGATTGCCAACTTTGGCTTGACGATGGATTGTACGATGGGCTTCGCCCAGCCGGCTTTTCATTTCCTTGCTGTCACCGAAGTGGCACTCGCTTGTTTCGCTATCTTCGCCATGAGCAAAAACTGCGTCCGTAGTGATCGAAACAAGTCAGTAAATGCGGTATTTATGCACAAGTCAGTAAATGCGGTCTTTATGCGTGGTGGTGCCTCTGGTACGAATATAAACTTACTGGTTTTCGGAGCCATTCAAGCGGTTATCAGCCGCTTTTTTTTTATCACACATTCACACTCTGCAGCTCTGACTTGATATGGCTGAACTAAATAAAGCATGCGTGCAACTGGCTCAACCGCCCTGACTAGAATCAACGCATGGCGAATCTATCTTGAAGTGGTCGGTTTAAATGCTGCACAGCTTTATAAGAAGAGTTCCACTACCAGTCCTTTCATCCGATGCAACCTGCGATCTGGCGCAATAGCTGCGCATTTATTTGTCTTTCTAAGCTTCAGGTTGGGATAATTTGTACGACATTCTAATGTATTTTCGCAAAGCGAAAGACACTTCATGGGGACTGAGAACAGAATTGACAAGGATAATTTGTCCTGTTCGCACTATCCTTGCTCACTTTTTGTCCTGGTATCTTTCTCATTAGCCCTCCGAGCCATGCGCTCATCGTTTAAATTAGGGTATTTGTACTGACCTATCAGTCTTTGACGTCAATTAAAACAGTCACGATCACAGAAAACGACAACTATGTATATTGTACAATTGAAGCCACTTACTACAAATAGATGAAGTCTGCATAGGATTTGGTGCGTAATACGGGCAGAACATCAGAGTAAGTGGTGCTCGCTGATACAAGATAATAGTCGAGAGGGGCCCTACGTAACTGGTGTGTACAACCATTAGTCCGTACACAGGCCGTACGTGAACTGCAATGTTACGCCGACTCGACGTGCATGCTCGCCTAGTCGTATTTATTGTATGTCTCACAAACTGTCCTAGACTGTAATGGTCACTTTCTTTTGAGCTCTATAGTGGTGTTTACCTTCGAGCTAGCAAGTTTCTTGCGATCTACAATTTCCAGAGCATATTGCAATAGTACTATGTCGCACGATTTCGATGTACCCTATGTATTTCAATGTGATTACTGTCATGCACAACCGGAATTTTTTTTTCTTCAGTTTTATAGTGGCGTTCAACTTTGAGCTAGCAAGTTTCTTGCGACCTACAATTTCCAGAGCACATTGAAATAGTACTATGTCACACGATTCCGATGTACCCTATGTATTTCAATGTGTTTACTGTCGTACACAACCGTAAAGACCCATAATTATACTGTGCTTTGCTAGCAAACTAACACTAAAAGGCACCTAAACTGTTGCGTGAACATTTTCAGACGCCGTTGCACATAAATAAATGTTACAAAATTATATAGCGGCAAGTTTTAATGCGCCTGTAAATACGCTGTGCATCTCTTTCTATAAAATTCAGTCGAAAGAGAGATATAGAACTATTTTAATGGGGAGATGGAGAGGTTTGTCTTGTTTTTAACCACACATACTACTCCAGGTGCCGGGTGATGACACTGATATCTACAATGAACACACAACACATACGGTTACATACACACATAACAGTCACATAACACATACAGTCACTCACTCATGTAAACTGCACTATTTACAACGTTTCGTTCAAGCCCGTAGCCAGTAAGAATATCAGTAGCTCATTTGTGGAGTCTAACGCACTGGGGCTGTTCTGCCATGGGCCTAGAATGTTTTTCAACTCCAAATGTGTGTCCTGTTGCAATTTTAAGCCCATCTTCAGAGACTGTCTCTGTGATGCGTATTTCGTACACTCACAGAGGACATGCTTGACGTCTTTAATGACGTTTCATTGTGCACAAAATGCTGAGTCTGACAGTTCAATTTTGTTCCTGAAGTAATTCGTATATGCAACGTTTCACCGGATGGGGTGTAAACATGATTAATCTTGTCTGTTGAAGTTTCACGACATCCTGAAGTGACACGATGGATCGATCTTGTACAGAGGCCCATACTGTTGACTAGGGTCTGCCCACAGGGATCGCTGGAGGCGCCAGGCGTGTGCCGACACTAGCGTTGCAGCTTCTTGCCTCGAGAAAGGTATACCTCGAAGATTTCTGTTGAAGTGTCATGTCCAGCTTTGGCAGCGTCATCATCCCGGACGTTGTCTTGTACTTCGCAGTGGGTACGCGTCCACTTGCAGTCGAAAGAGGCACCCCACATAGAGAACCCATAGCATTGGTTTCATGCTCGTATTGTATGCGACTTGAATCCGGCCACGAGAGAAGATGCGTTCGCCCGGATAAATGGCGTGCCCGGTGTTGCAAGTTCCCACTGAAAATCAGTTTCAAACAACAACAACAAAAAAAAACACACAGCACGTAGTCATAGGAAGCCCACTGCCTTCCTGCGGAAGTGGCAAAAGTGGGGGGAAAAAAGGAGCCTCTCTGCGTATAACTAAAACAGATGTCGTCTTTTCAGATGCCTCGTGTTTCGGTCCAGTCGAATGAAAAGAAAGAAAAAAAACTGCCTCTTCCGTCTGTGCATCTAAGAGGGCGGCTCGCATTTAGTGTATACACAGTGCGAAGTGGGTGTATAATATTAACAATGCATAGCTTCGTGAGTGTGGATGATAACCAAGCTCGAATTTTTCACTGCTGTTCTCTCGAGTTGTACCTTAAGTAGCCTTGCATGAAATGGTGACGTATACGTATAGCACTGCGTGCCCTAGCGTCGACATGCTATAGCGCGTAGCGCTCACGTTTAGAAAGCGTCGTCTTCATTGTATAATGGGAACTCCGATATAACTGCGGACTCATGTATACGCACCACATGATACGCCTCAACAATATGTACTAATAAGGAAGGAAAATAGGAGGAAAAGAACGGCAGGGAGATTAACCAGCCTATAGGCAGCCGGTTTGCTACCCTGCGCATAGGAGGGGGATGGGGGAGATGAAAGATAGTGAGCAGAGAGGGAAGAGAGGTAAACAGAGCACATGTGGTAATAAGGTTTCAGAAAAGTGCATCTGAATCCGGAAATACCGTACAGAATGTCGGGATAATAAGATTTCAGAAAAGTACATCTCAATCCGAAAACACTGTACAGAATTTCCGGATGATAACACTCGAGTTCGAGTTTGAGTCAAAGATATACGCTGATGCGGCACGAACTGTTGAAGATGAAATAATAATAATAATAATAATAATAATAATAATAATAATAATAATAATAATAATAATAATAATAATAATAATAATAATAATAATAATAATAATAATAGAAGTTTTACGTCCGGAAACTGTGATAGGATTACGGAGGAAGCCGTAGAAAAGGGCTCCGAAAATTTCGGCAATCTGGCGTCCTTTCACATACACCGACATCAAACTGTACCACGGACTTCTAGCATTTTGCGTCCATATTGGATATGACCGTCGCGGCGGGTATCGAGCCCGTGACCTCTGGTCAGCAGGAGAGCACTGCAGTTGTTACACCGCCGCGGCGCATTGCAGGTGCACAGAGGGCCGAAGTAGGAAGCCTTTTAAGTCGATAATAATACATAAAACATCTGTCAACACGAACATGCAATGAAAGTATCCAGCGTACTAGAGATAAGGGAAAAAATGATCTTATATGGTTCGTTCAAATATGTACGCGAGTGTTAATAAAGCTTCCAGCGCAAGCTTAACGCTAGTTGAATTGCGTCCTTGTTTGTAGCGATTGTTTCATAACATCATAAACGGTTTGTCGTTTCGGTCTTCATAAAACATATGACAACCGTGTAGGTCGGGATGCATCGGAAAACCGTGAAGGGCATCCACACGATCACAGAAGAGAGAGATGAAAATAAGAATTGGAAATCGGCCTACTTGACCGAAGCGTCCGCCGATTTCTCGCCGAAAGTTTCCCAACCTAGTTTCTATATATTTATATTTTATGTACGTGCGCTCGCATTTTCGTCGCTTTTGTTTCTGCCACTTTCAACGCTCCGTAGACTGCGGCTATCAGTGCCAGGCATCGCCCCGACTCTTTCGAAATGTAATAACGTTGGAACTGCGCTAGCGCCACCAGCAAAAGAAATACATAATGCAAAAGGAATAGAGATAACTGTTCTTCGTTGCGTCGCCCTACCCCCCATCCTTCCTTGTTCGTTTGCTTTATCTTCTTTGTTTCTACACCACATAACCAACCCGATTCTGCCGCACTCAAACCCTTAGTACCCTTCTCTCCGCCAACTGCCTAGCCTACGCTTCGTTCCACTTTTTGCGTGCGCACTTCCCCCCGAAACACGTGTAAATATCAATAACACAAGTGCCTTTTGCTGCGTCGAAAAGGGTCCCGCGAATCGAACAACAGGGTAGCGAGAAGAGAAGAAGGGAAAAACAAATACCAATATAAGAAGCGAGGAATGGCTGAGGCGAAATACGGAAAAGAAAGTTGGGTGGAAAATAACGGTAACATCGGAACGACGATGCGAATAGGTCCTCTCCCCCCCCTCCCTCCAGCATCGACTGCACGAACCATCGCGTCCAGCCGTCGGAGCTTCTTCCAACATTGGGCCGCGCACCGAGAGAACATCCAATTTCACTGGGGCTAGCGGTGGCCGTTATATGGTCTTTCGTCGGCGCTGCAGGCTGTTCCGGCGCCAGCGACGCTATACGCTACGGCCTTGTGTCTTGTGCAGGACACCCCGGTTCTCTCCGTGTTAGCAAGTACATACACGCGCTCTCCGTGAGGGGAGATAGGAAGCGCAAAAGGCGGCGAAAACAAAAAAGAAGCTCTCCGTTACGAGAGTTGTATACGTGAAAACCAGGCCCAAGAAAAAAGACACGTTTGTGGTGGTCAGAGATTGCAGCTAATGCTTTTTTGCGGAGGGCTGGCCCCGCGGCTGGAATAGCGCGGCTTGGCACCGGGGTAAAAAAAAAAAAACGCACAGAAGTATATGTAAGTAACGCCTTCCTCCGGAATCGAGAGAAAAACGGGGAAGAGGAAAAGACGAAGAACTGAAGCCGGGAAGACGCTAGGAAAGCCGAACAAAAAAAAAGCCCATTCCCGTAAACCGATTGGTGAAAGTTGCTCCTTCTTTGGCGTTACTCCCGGAAAATACACTTTCGTGCGCCTCCGGCGTTTGCGTTAAGGGGCCGCTATTCCGTCGCTCATCTTTAATACGTGCGCACTTCCATTATTGTAGGCGAGAACGACGTCGGGAGAAATTGAATTATTGGCAGCGTGCGCGCAGAGGTAAATGAATTGGCGGCCGGTTGGTTCAGGCCTGCTAACGTGTTTGTGTTTGTGTAACATCATACAAACATATGTCAGCTGGCTGATCGTTCGGAGAAACCTTTCTTTGCCCATTGTGGGGCGTCTTATTTCATTTCATTTGGCGTGATCACGAAGTACACTTACGTGCAAGTTATTGTTGCACTTAACATTGCGCGGTAATATATCGCGTCTCTTTGACTGATTACGAAAGGAAGCGTTAACGCACTAACATTATCAATGGGAGAAACCGCCACGGTGCTCTAGTTACCATGGTGCTCGACTGCAGACCCAAAGGCAGCGGGTTCGAATCCTGGCCATGGTTGCTGCATTTGATGCAGTCAAAATGCTATAAACGCTCGTGCGCTTAAAATTTGGTGGCACGTCAAAGAACCGCCAGTGTTCGACGTTGGCGGATTCCTCCACGAAGGTGTCTGCCGTAATCATATCGTGCTTTGGAAGCGTGGACATGCAGCAATTATTGTTTAATAATAGTGGGGGAAGTTACTGAGGAAGTTGAAATAGTGAGATTCAAAATGGAATTGAATCCGATTTTCGGTGTTGCCGTGCGATTCTACAGCCGCTGTCAACTCCACTAAACAAATGAATGAATGAATGAATGAATGAATGAATGAATGAATGAATGAAATATTGCTCACGTGTATTCTCGCAATATGCAAGGCAGCACACCATCCCAATTTAGGTTAGCATGCTGAAGGTGATCACTTCTTTTGGAAAGAGACAGTGGCAGCCAAAAAACCGATTGCCATATGACCACGTCGACCAACGAATGACGTGAACAGGCTCATCTCTGCGAGAAGACATGCTGATCTAAGCGAAAATCACTTGTAACTAGGGAACGTCACGACCAAACTCAATCTTTCCACCTACGAGTGTCACGCACGACCAGTACTCAGATTTCTAAGAACGGACACTGGTCAGGCCGGCGCGAACGTTCAATGCATGCGTGTTGGTATGGAAAAAGGGCTCGACGCTTGTCCTCGAAGACGCCATCGCTGTCCGGCCGGCTCGGTGTCCTCTGCGGGGGCGGAAGGCGTCACGGGTGTCTGCTGTATTTGGCGGGGTCTAAGCTAATCTTCAAGCCCAATTGACGATAATTACCATTGGGCTTGGAGATTAACTTAGAGTCCGCCAAATGCCCGTCGCTCTCCGCGCCGCTGTCGCCTCCGTCCGACGCCGTCCTCGTGCTCCGGTCTTTTCGGTGCGGTTCCTGGCGTCCTTGCGGCAGTCGAAGTGACGGTTCCTGGAACTGCTCTCCCGTGACAAACCCGGCTCTTACACCTTAGCTCGCAGGCGATAAGCTGGCGGAGCATTTACGTCACACGCAGCATCAGCACAGATAAAGGAAATCAGTACATGCACGGTGGGTCTGGAGTCAGCAGAGTTGTCAAGCAACTTAAACGTACTAAGTTTCAACTAAGGCAATGTTGCGTCTGTTTTAGTTTCGCTAACTCATCAAAAAACGTTTCCTCTCGCTCGGAAACCTGATGCAAGCGGAAATCGGACACAAAATAAAAGACCGACAGGGAAAACCGGATGTGAATGATAAATCGGAAGTTGATTAACAGACGGAAATTAGAAACCGGAAGTGATCATAACACCATCTGGTGGGGACTCTTTGTGTTTATGTTTTAGTCACTTTGTCTAGCTGTTCATTCCGTTCAGAAATCGAATGTTGCTGAAATCAAACCACGTTGAGTGTGGTGGGAAGAGCTGCCCAGATATGACACTGTCTTGAGAAGACTTGTGCAGAAGCAATCGAGAATGATTATGAACGTGCGTAAATAAGCATGTGCTTCGTCGAGGTATAATCAGTGTGCTAAATGGATGACGAGCTTGAAGACATACGTTTATGGCAGCTATAGACATCTAGATGTGGTTGGTTGTTTCACTGTTTAGTTGCGCTGAGAAAAGGGCCGTTAGGTAGGTAGAAAGAGACGTGGCAATGAAAGGGCAATGGAGATATGTTAACGGAGCAAATTCTCTGTTGGCTACCCTTCACTAGGTGAGGAAAAATGGGAAGTTAATACATGAAATAGGCAAAAAAAAAAAAAGACACCTAGATAGGAAACGTTACAAAGCAGTTGATGCTGACATACACAACAGACGCCAGTAGTTCAAAATCGTTCGTGAAGTGCGTTGTTGTTCTTTCTTTTTTTGTTTTTTAGCTAGGGAAGCGATTATATGAAGGAGCAAACAACGACACTGTTATTTGCGACGCCGTAATGAAAGGTTCCGGATATTTTGACCGTCTAGTGTTTTTAACGTGCATTATCATCGCACAGTACTGGGGTGGTTTCGGGACGTTAAAGCCCACATATCAATCATATCAATCAGTATTCGGCCCGATGGCTACGCCATCGTCCAGAGTCATCGTCGCAGAAGACAGCCGTGCAGCCCTACTAGGCTTTTTGAGAACTAATAGCCTGTTTGAACGACTCTGAGTGGAGCGTTCTCGTGTGTCTGTCTGTGTTTTTTGTTCTTATTTTTTTATACCACTCTCTTCATCAACCCTCTATTCCCCCACCTCAGTGCAGAGTAGCATACCAGATACCACCACCTGGTTTACCTTTATGCCTTCCTGTTTTCTTTATTCTCTCTCTCTCTATCTGTGCTTATGACGTCATTTGTCGAGTAACTAGCTACCGATTTCAAGCTGACTGAAAGGTTATTGCGTACAGTGCTCAACTCGCATATCTATAACGACGAAGCGTCGCACGTGGAACAGGATGGGCGACATCTGCAGTCACAAATACGCCACATCCGAGCATGCGCGGTGCCAAGGATTTGCCTGCATTGCAGTTTCCATCCGTTTTTTTTTTTTATTTCCGCGGTCACGATGACTGCTTTGGCCGTCGAAGCGCTGTCAACTTACAAAACCGAATTAAAAGAAAAAAAATATTCTTTCTTCGTGATATCATATCACAGCACGACGGTCTTACTTCGTCTTTTTTCCTTGGTTTTTGTTTTTTCGCTAGAACTTCAGAGCGCTTTCGATGCCAAAGCGGTTGTTGCATCCGCGGCGATAAACAGGGACCAGTATTGCGAGGCAGGCACATCACTGGCGCCGCGCATGCTCAGATGTGGCGCATTTACGACTGCAGATGTCGCCCGTGCTGTTTCGCGCACGACGCTCCGTCGTTATAGACATGCGAGTTGAGCACCGTATACGTTCCATGCTGCATAGTGCGCCATGTCTGGCTCACACGTTCTCAGGGCGACGTCGAGTACGGATTATCAGCATTTTCTGACCACGTTCGAAAAAATGCTGCAGGGCTTCTCTATTGCTGGACACCACTGCGAAGCAAGCAGCCCCGTGGGCTTCTGGCGGGGCTAAAGCTTCCGGCGCGGCTGCTCCTCTTCGTCCCGAAAGGGAACCGTCGCGACGGTATACAGAGCGACGCGGAAATTCTACTCGGCCCTTTCATTCGCGGGTGCTCCTGCCGGTGGGCGAAAATGAAAGGCACTGATTGTATTCCGTTTTCGCGGGTTTTCTACAGCCGACGGCCGCGGGCGAGGAAAAAAAAAGGGGAAAACCTCCGGGATCGGATGCGCCGTTTCTTGTGAGTTATTTCTTTTTCTCTTTTTCTTCTCCGCGAGATTTTTACACTTCTCCTTCCTCGTGGATCTCAATCTCTGGAGCCGGTCAGAAATATAGACTAAAGAAAAGAGAAAAAGACAAAGTGAAGGACGTACATTGTGTCAAAGAACGTCACCCCCGTCTTAAGAAGGAATCTGACGGTCCCTTTCTTCTTCCAGTTTGTTCTGCTATTTTTAGATGCGGAGCATCTTATACTCGCGCCTTGTAGTGCGCCGTCCGCGTCGTCCGCGCCGTCCACACCGCTTCTCGAACATTCGACAGCTGACGCGCGCGCATGCGCCGTCGCGCCGTCGCCCACTCTTCCACCATCTGTGCATCCCTTCCTCCTCTACACACCGCGCGCGCTTCACTCCGCCACCATCTGTGCACCCTTCCTCCTCTACACACCGCGTTCGACATCTACAATTCTCCTGATTCTCCAGTGGACGCGCATGTGGCGTCGCGCTTCGAGAACATTCAACAGCTGACAGTGCATGCGCCGTCGTGCTGTATATATACTCAAGGTCGGCGCTCGCTCGCTCAGTTGCCGCTCGTCGGTTGGTTTGTACGGCGCGTCGACGTCCAAGGTCGCGGTGAAATGAATTCCAACGAATCCACAAACACAATGATCGACGTCCCTTCGACCAGCGCCGCCCTTTCGCATACGTGTGTACGTGTTCACTCATTTAACACCCCCTCCTACAACCACGTTAACCAATTTAGCCATCGACCCAAGTAAGTCGCAATTTAACACCCCATTTCACAACCACGTTAACCAATTTAGCCATCGACCCAAGTAAGTCGCACTTTAACACCCCGTTAACCAATTATATGGTCCGCATCCTCCTCAGTGTTCCCCCGAGGGAAGCTGCGGGCAATTTTTTTTTGTCTGTCCTTTTCTTTTTACAGAACCAGGCGCAGAAAGTTTTGTGGCGGGTTTCATGCCTGTATCACAGAATGTGATGAAAAAAAAAAAACTTTTCAACGGTGATGGCTGCACTCATTATGGCGGGAAAAGGAGGTAGATGAGGTATTCCCCCGGGTTCTAGTTTAGGTGCAAGCCTGGTTATTTATAGGCATATAACTGAGGGTAAAATGAACGCGTTCGCGGTAAATATCGGCAAAAGCAGCGATTGTACAGAGTTGTGTCAAAAAAAAAGCGAGAAAAGGCAGAAACAACATGGCGCGAAGATCATTATATGTATTGTAAGTTTACACTGAATTACTAGAAAACTAAGATGAATATGAGAGCTTGAGGCCGTAGTGGAGAACTCCGAGAATTTCGACAACCTAGTGTTGTTTGACGTGCGCTGACAATGCACGTACAGCACACGGGCCACAACCATTTCGCACCTCCCCCCCCCCAGAAAAATATGACCGCCGCTGCCGGAATCGAACCCGCGACCTTCTGTTCAGCAGCCGAGAACGGCAGCCACTGCTCCTCCGCAGAGGCGGACATTGGAGAAATAGGAAAACAAAAAACGTCTTCGCGTTCGAGTAGTCGTACGTCAAAGTTTAAAGGCTGGTGCACACCTGCGACTAGCAGCGGTCGCGCGACCATTTGCGACTGCCGCCCGAAAAGCAACTGATGTTCACATCGGCAGAGGCTGCATGCGAGTGACCGGAAGTCATAAAACCGGAGAGTCACTTAGAAGTGTTGCAGCTTGGGCTAGTTGGTATGGCATGACGATAGTTACAGCGCAAGAACAAAACGACAACACAGAGACAAGAAGGACGTCCGGATCTCGTTATCAGCGAGAACTCTGGAGACCGGCGCGATCAGCTGATCGCCGCCGGCTGAGTGAGCGGAGCGAACCGAGCGCACCGCATTTCTTGTTTTTATCCGTTCTCGCCAGCGCAATGAAAAAACAAACAACAAAAATTGAGCATCGCTGATTGGTTCCGGCAGCTTTGCGACCGCAGTCGCGCGACTGAAAAATCGGTCAGGAAGCGACTAGCCAAAGCAGTCGTTTTGCGACCGATCGCGACTGTTTGCGACCAGTCGCAAATGGTCGCGCGACCATGGCTGGTCGCAGGTGTGCAGCAGCCTTAAGAGTCCTTGTGACTTTTGCGTACTGATTACTGCCATAATGCGATTGAGAACCTCGGTTTGCACGACAAGCATTAGGCGAGCATGAAAGCTCTGCATACGCGAGGTAATGATTGCGCCAGGCATAGATCGCTCGGTTTGCACAGAGCACGCGGTATTCGGTGTCGGCGCTGTGCGGCGGAAGCTTGGGTTTGCAGATATGGGCATCGCGGCTGTGCACGGAAGGCCACGAACGTGACAATACCGGCGATCCGAGAGCCTGCCGCGTCTAATTGGATCCCAGCGCGACCGAATGCCACCGTTGCTCCAGACCACGAATGGCATCTGGCCGTATTGGCATTTTGTAGCAGTCCTCCTTATTGCACGCATATTTGTTATATACGTTATGCTTGGGATAAGAAGGACCCGAACATAGCTGAACGTTCATGAACGTGGTCCAGTACACACACACACACACGTGCGCGCATATATATATATATATATATATATATATATATATATATATATATATATATATATATATATATATATAGCAAGGTTAAGGCGTACCACGGAGCTTATGAGCTTTAATGATTCAATGATTCTCAGGGTTTTTGCCCTTGCGAAGCCTTTGCCGCGGTAAAAGTACTATACATTCAATGTGGAGTGCTCTCGGTTATTGTCGTGTTATATGTTTGTGTACCAGCATGTAGAGGACGAGGAATGATTAAGCGAAAGGACGGGCAGGTTAGCCAGTTTTTAGACCGGCTGGCTACCCTCTGCTGGGGAAAGGGTTGGGGGAATAAAAGATGATAGAAAAGAAATGTTGCAAAGAGAGAGAGAGAGAGAAAATAAAAAAATAGCGCAAGAGGAGAGGCATAATCAAAAAGAATAAGACACTAAAGTCTGTCTCTGAGGCCAGCTGTCCGCAAAAAGTGCAGCAAAGCTTTCAAAGCCTTCTGGGCTGAAGATGGGCTCGGCCAATGACCCAGAATCTTTCGTTCCGACAAAGGCCGATCATCTAGTCTATCCAGAGCTTCAGTAAGTTCTTGTATGAACTTAATGTTGTAGTATAAATAATGTACCGCGTACATCAAACATACTTATTTCAAAGCGTAGAGCAATCGGTTCTGAATCTGCCGAAGAACTTGTTTTTACGAAGCTGTATTGTGTGACACCACGATGACTTTTTTGAAATTGAAGGAACACTCCGGTCGTGCGTCTTTGTGTGCAATTGTTGCGTCGAATGTTTCACGCTAAAACTTCGACCGTTGTTAAACATGAACTATCGGCTGTTTTTTTTTTTTTTGCTTACTGACTAACCCTAAGTTTCGTGAATCGAACTTTATCTCCCTGGTGCGTAAGTCCTCACAGTGAGGTGTTGTTCACGATCCTTTTAAGTGGAATTTAAAGTCTGAATGGAAGAGGGGGCGGAAATCTTGCACATACCGGATCTGGTGGTGCTTGCAAATATTTATTATTAATTAATTAAATAATAAATTAACTCACTCATCCACTTCATTTACACCCCTTTCAGCGGTCGATGATGTGCCCTTTTTCTCTCTACCTATTTTACCATGCTCCTTATTTCGTCTGGTGACGCGACTTGTTCTACCGAACACAGGAGGACACCGAATTAAGCACGGTCAACAAAGACAGCTTATACGTGAAAGAACGCGCGTGATAGTGCAGATCCTCATTTATGTTCATGGGAAAACCAAACTTGACATCATGCACACTCGCATACGCACGCCATGACGTCGCCAGAACGGCTAAGCGAATCCACCCATTGCTGTCATGACCCGGCCAGCTACGCCCGACCATCGGTCATTCCAAAAGGTTATTGTTTTGTGCGAGCCTGACAACGAGACATCGCTGGGACAGGGCGACTCGGTTTGTATACGTAGGCGCATACAGCAGTGATGAATTGGGGACAAACATAGCCTGTGTGGAGAGTGGGCGTACCAGGACGTTCAAACACAACTGAGAACTGTCCGTGGCGTGCACAGACACGTTCGTTAGGTGTACAAGGGCTTCTATATAGTTCTTTAACGGAGCATCCTATCCTTACTCTTTGCCGTTATAGCTTCAATGCGTGGAAGCTCTTATGGCTGTTTGTGCAACCAATGTGAAACTGTCGCCTAGAACCTGTAGCAAATCAATAATAATAATAATATCTGAGGCTGTACGTGCAATAACAATGTTAAGATTATGAGATAAGTCCCAATGGAGGGCTCCGGAACGTCCAGGCACTTGATTCTTTAACGTGCACCTAAATATAAATACGCGAACCTCTAACGTATCACCTCTATTGAAATGGGCTGCCGCTACCGGCATCGAACTCACGACTTTCGGGCCAGCGGCTGAGAACCGTAACGACAATCTCACCCTGGTGTCAAACGTTGGCAATAGCACGACAAGCAGCGTAGCCATCTGCTCTATAGCCAAGATTTATCTCAGAATTTTTTTTTTGTAAATGTTTGAAATCGCCCCTGTGTTTGTTCCGATAGTTCGCATAGTATTTTAAAATCTGAATATGCTGTTAAAAAGGTTCGTGAAAAGAAAGTTGAGCTGCCTGGTTGTATTTTTTCCGGCTTCAATAAGGATTAGACATTATTCAGTTGATAATTAATGACACCCGTTTGAATTCATAGTTTTCTTGCGACCATGTGGCACCACCAGCCGCACCGACAATAACGTGTGACGCAAGTACGCTGTCATGGGAAAATGAGTTATAAACACAGCGTTAGCTTTCTTTTGCGCTGAAATATTAGAATTTAGAGAAACACGAAAAAGAAAAATAACAACAGCGATTTTTGCCCTTTGAGTTGTACACTGTGCGAGTAGAGCAGCTGATCTGCTTGGTTCGGCTTTTAACTGCATCCGGGCTCTATTACTGTGTGGCCCCACCGCGTTGGCCTAGTGGCTAAGGTACTCGGCTACTGACCCAGAGGTCACGGGATCGAATGCCGGGTGCGGCGGCTGCATTTCCGATGAAGGCGAAAATGCTGCAAACCTGTGTGCTCAGATTTGGGTGCACGTTATAGAACGCCAGGTGGTCAAAATTTCCGGAGCCCTCCACTACGGCATCTCTAGTAATCATGTGGTGGTTTTGGGACGTTCAATCCCACATAGCAGTAGCATCGCATGTGTATTCCTACTTCCCGGTTGCCTTCGCTCGCTCGGCACAGTGCCCTGTTTGATCTTACTGGCTCCGTTACGTTGTGTTTTACGATGTGTTTTTGGGTGGCTTAGACCTCGCTATGCCAACCTTGTGTGTCGTCAGACAATGCCGCACAACTTATCAACGTATAATCAAGGTCTTAACAGCGGCGCAATAGAACTGGTATGATGCTGCTCACCTCAGTCAACTATACGACTCAGCAAACATCGCTGCGTCACCATGTTTTGTCGACGACAGATACTTGTCATTGGCCGACTTAAATTGATATCAGCTGTACAGTTGACTGGAACGTGAGCTGGGAAATCTTAATGGTGCATTTATAGCTGGTAAATGAATCCGAACGATGAAACAAGTCGATCTATAATGTTGAATGGACGGCCGTAAGTTCTGAATACACACATATATAATTGAAAACTTTCGAGAAACGTTTCACGACTACTTTAAATTGTAATGGTGAGGTATCCCCACAAATGGTTGTCGACCAGATTGCCTCCTACCAGTTTGTGCGTTTCCTATCACTGTCAGTCACGCCGAAGCCCTGCCCATCGTGAGTAATTACAGCGCAATGGAAGAAACGGGACAACGAGACAAACGCGGACGAACTCCATGTCCCGTCTCTTCCATCACGCTGTAATTACTCTATGAAATGAAATACGAACTTGTCCGTACCCACACTTTGCCCTTCGTGAGTACACTTTGCCCATCTAGAGTACCCTTACCCATAATTTGCCCACCTTGAACTTCATTGACCATTAGTCGGTCAATGCATAATACAACATACGCTTACGCGTTGCGTGTCGTACGTGTCGTTTGGTCAGCGCACGTGTTTGTAGACACGTATTCAGACTAAGCTGCTAGACTGCCCCGCCGCGGTGGTATAGTGGCAAAGGTACTCGGCTGCTGACCCGCAGGTCGCGGGATCGAATCCCAGCTGCGGCGGCTGCATTTCCGATGGAGGCGGTAATGTTGTAGACCCGTGTGCTCAGATTTGGGTGCACGTTAAAGAACCCCTGGTGGTCGAAATTTCCGGAGCCCTCCACTGCGGCGTCTCTCATAATCATATGGTGGATTTGGGACGTTAAATCCCACATATCAATTAAAGCTGCTGCACTACGGCAAAAGGGAAGCAAGCCAATAGGCGCACACGATAAAGCATCGCTTTGTATCAAGCAAAGAGTTTGCTACGCATGTATTGGGGGGGGGGGGGGGGGTGCTGGCGCTTTGCAGAACCCCGTGCCTCTGCCATCAATATTATTATTGTCAACCGTGGCAGCGAAACAATTGTAATCATCCTGCCGACCAACACCGCCGCCTTTGGCACCATCGTAGTCTCTGAATCATCGTCATCATATTCCCAATCATCAATATCCTCACCACGCCCACTGCAGGGCAAAGGCCTCTTCCATGTCCCGCCAATCAACCAAATCATGTGCTTGCTCCGGCCGCGTTATACCCGCAAACTTCTGAATCCCATCTGCCCACCTAACTTCCTTTCTCTCCCGTGCGTTCGCCTTCTCTTGAAATCCGGTAAGTTATTCTTAGTGATCAGTGGCTATCTTGCCTACGTGCTACTCGCCTTACCCATATGCATTGCTTTTTGATTTCGAGGAAGATGTTCTTAACACCAGTTTATTCCTTAACCCACTCTGCTGTCTTATTGTCCCCTCTATTACACCTGTCGACGTAAGTAGAAGTTTGCCTTAGGAGTTACTGAACTTTTTGCGTGGCAGCGGCCTATTGTATAGACTGTAGCACCCCAGCTCCCCCCCCCCCCCCTTTTTTTGCGCGCGTCTATTTCCCTCTTCGCTTTCTTTCCAATCTTTCTTCCCCATTCCCCCTTCCCCTAGTGCAGGGTAGCGAACCGGATGCTCCATTTTCTGGTTAACCTCCCTGCCTTTCCCTCATTTTATTCTCTCTCTCTCTTGCCTTAGGAGGTTCATTGACACAACAAAAACATCCCTATCTCCATCATCTTCATGAAAAAAACAACAACTACACTTTGGTATATTCTTCGAAATGAAACATAGCTGTATGCATTTTTCTGCGGGGCATGCTGGCGCTTCTTTCATTTCCCCCTTTACGTATTGATTACTGTCTATTCTATTTTCTTTTTTTGTTGTTTTTGGAGAATCGTCCGCAGTAGCAAAGGCTGCTTCCGTCATTGCCATAAGTGTCCTACTAACCCCGGCACGTAGCAAAGCAAACCTAGCAGTATAGCGTGAACTTTTGGTAAACGAGGCCTCAGGAGCCACTCAGTTAATGCGCAGACACTCGCTGGTAATAACATCTCCACCACCACCACCGTACCACTTGCGTCTCCCTATAGTGAAGCTAGGGACCCTGAATTGCTCTCCTGCACTAGTTGTAGCCGCTGTATGTCTCTTGGAGCGCGATGGCCCTCGCTTTCCGACATATTAAAGGAATGAGCTTGTTGCAGCTTGCAATACCTAAATGCTTGGGATTAGAAAAGCCTGCAGTGAGTGTCGGTACCCAGCTAATCCCACTATCAGTGGTTTGCCATACCCTCGAGAGCTTTTAGTACGACCATTACGAATATCCTAACTTTGCCGGAATGAGGCGGTGGTGGCTTCCGGCTGTAACTGCAAACCCTCTTTTCGAAGTTGTTTTTCTCGGGCGTTCACGAGTCCTCATTTGTAAGCAGTTAGGAGCCCTTGCTTCTGTGCAACACTTTGAACCACCCCGTTATATTATGCGCATTCGCCTAACCCACGCGCTAAGATGAAAACATGGCACCCTCCGTAATTCTACGTAGCGCATAATCTTTTGGAGAAATCCCCCAACATTTGTAACACATATGGCAGTAGCGGTCGTCTTTTCCGATGTAAAGTAATGAGTCAGACCTTAAGCTGGTTATTGCTTGATAATTAGAGCGAAACTTTCCCGTTTTACAGGACGCATGTGGTAAGAAAACACTGCACTGTTCTATTGCTGCAGCAGGTGTGACAATCATGTCCAAGTTAATAAATATGAAGTAATAATCAACGATACTATTCGACGGCGCAACGAAATATTGTTTACTTGTTGTCCGCTAGATGGCGCAAGGTTGTCGTCAAAGGTTTTCGCCCACGTTTCTAAAGCGTATTAGTGCGTTGGCTACGTCCATCGTTCTGCATGGCTCGCATGTCATCACGTAGGTTGAAGCAGGCGACGGCATGCGACATACGCGAGAAGTGGCGCCGTCTAAAGACCTTCGGCGAAACGACAGTGAGGCGCGTTCGCGAAGGCAAACGGCTGCTCAATGTTAGTCCTTGGGTTCCGCCGCCACCAGAGGCGCTGGCTACATCCAAGTTCAGAACACATCTACATCTACAGAAACACACCTTAGAGACTTGGAAGAGCCACCACATATCAAAAATTATGTTTGGGAAGGGTGTAACAGGACCATATCGGAAAGGAAAGGTGGGGGTGTAGGAATGCTAATTCACCGCGGAGCCAAATGGGTTAGAGTGAAACAGACGTGTTCAGAGCACCTCTGGGTTCTGGGCACAGTAGGTGGAAAGGAAACGTGGCTAGGGGTAGCCTACTTGTGGACGGGGAATAACTGCAGAGAAAAGAATCAGGAGATAGTGGATTGCATGAGTGCGGATATTAAGGAATTTGGTAATGGGGCCGAAATCATCCTTCTAGGGGACATGAATGCCCACATACATGACCTTGACGGATATTCAGACACCAATGGGAAGTTATTACTAGATCTTTGCGAGCAACATAGTCTGGAGATAGTTAACACGGGGCCTAAATGTGACGGCCAGATCACATGGGAAGTCGGAAACAAGCAATCAAGTATTGATTATTGTCTCATGACTGAAGGAATTTACCACAAACTGACAGAAATGAGGATAGACGAGGAAGGCATTAACAGCTTGGGTAGTGATCATAAACGAATAACATTACAAATGGGATACGAAACTAAAAATATGAGCATGGAATCAAAGTCTGGCAGCTCGTATTTAAATGACAAACAAATAATAAATATAGCCGCAAGAGTCGAGGAAGAAGTAGGCGAAATACCAGGCAAGGACTGGGAGTATAGGGAGCTGTTACATCTAATGACGAAGGAGATAGGGAAAGAGAAGAAAACCGTTTGCTGGAAAGGAAAAAGGAAGCCAAAAAGTTGGTGGAACAAGGAAATCCGGGAGGCGATCGAGAAGCGACGCGAAGCATCACGGGAGCATAGAAAGGCAAAAAAGGAGAAGCGGCCGCAGGACGAAGTCAAAAAAATATGGGAAATCTATTTGGAGAAAAAATCCCTTGTACAGAAATTGGTAGAGGCAAAAATTAAAGGTGAAAGTGAACGCTGGATGACAGAGATACACGAAAAAAGGAGGCCGCGCCTAGGATTTTTTGGAGCCACATAAAGGCGCTAGGTAGGAAGTCTGTCACAACGCAACAACATATTCTAGATGAAGGAGGAAATCAATTGGAAGGGTACGAAGCGCTAGGTTACATCCAAAAGGTAACAGCCGATTCGTTTCAAAAGAGCGTCCAGGGGATCTCCCCGGTGAGTAAAAGTGTGGCGGAGAAAGCAACAGAGGAAGAGCTAGTACTAGATAATTTCAACTGGAAAAAGGCCGAAGGAAAAATTCCAAAGCGCACTGCCGCGGGTTTAGATGGGATTCCCGTTAGCCTCATTAACGAACTAGGACATAACACTAAAGAAGCATTGTTAAAAGCAGTAGAAAAAAGCTTAAAGAACGGACAAATACCGGACAGTTGGCGACAAAGTAGAATGAACTTAATCTATAAAGGCAAGGGAGAAAAGGACAAGATTCGCTCGTATAGACCACTAACCATTACATCGGTACTATACAGGTTGGCGATGCAAGCAGTAAAAATGAAAATAGAAACATGGGCCGAACATAACGATATTTTGGGAGAACTTCAGAACGGATTTCGAGTCGACAGGCGGTTAGACGATAACCTGTTTGTTCTCACTCAGTGTATAGAAATATCTAAAATAGAGAATAGGCCCTTGTACGTGGCTTTTCTAGACATCACTGGGGCATACGACAACGTTAATCGGGAAATTTTGTGGGATATATTGAAAGGAATGGGCATGGGCGACGACTGTACGCAGCTTTTGAGGGAGATATACCGAGAAAATACAGTTTGAATAGAGTGGGAAGGAATGCGTAGCAAAGAGAACGTTGAGGTTAGCAGGGGTCTGAGACAGGGATGTCCTTTGTCCCCACTGTTATTCATGCTGTACATGGTGAGTATGGAAAAAGCGCTAGAAGGTAGCAACATTGGTTTTAATCTGTCACACAAACAGGGCGGCATGATGATTGAGCAGAAGCTTCCAGGTTTATTTTATGCGGACGATATCGTCTTATTTGCGGACAGTCGAGATGATATACAGCAGCTGGCGAATATATGCGGAAGGGAAGGTGAAGCTCTTGGACTAGGATTCAGTGTAACGAAGTGTGGTTTGATGGTATTCAATGATCCCTGTGATCAGACGGTGTCCATACAAGGCCAAGAAATACCGAGGGTAAGTGAATACAAGTACCTGGGAGTATGGGTAAATGAGAGTGATAGATACATGGAGGTACAGGAAAAAGCCTCGGCAGCAAAAGGAAAGAGGAATGCGGCAATAATGAAGCACAGAGCGTTGTGGGGATACAATAGGTATGAGGTGCTTCGAGGTCTGTGGAAGGGTGTAATGGTTCCAGGGCTTACTTTTGGGAACTCAGTGGTGTGCATGAGGGCAGAGGTGCAATCGGGAATGGATGTAAATCAAAGGACTGTGGGACGCCTCGCGTTGGGTGCTCACGGGAAGACGACAAACGAGGCTGTAAAGGGCGATATGGGGTGGGCAGGTTTTGAGGCGAGGGAAGCGCAGAGCAAAATAAGGTTCGAAGAAAGGCTAAGAAATATGAAGGAGAGTAGATGGGCAGAGAAGGTGTTCCGTTATTTGTATAGGAAGAGCGTGGACACACAGTGGAGAAAAAGAACTAGAAGACTCACTAGTAAATATACGGCTGGTATTGTGAGCCATATGTCAACAAAGAGCGTTAAGGGAAAAGTCAGGGAGGCGGAGAGGATTTACTGGATGGCAGCTATGGAGAAAAAACCGGCTTTGAGTAACTACCGAAAGGGCAAAAATGAAATAAGGAGGGAGGCATTTTACGATAATTCAAGGGGAAGCGCTTTACTGTTTGAAGCGAGATCGGGTTGCCTTAGAACGCGTAGTTATAAAGCAAGATTCAGTAAAGAAGAAGAACAATGCACATGCTGCGGGAAAGATAAGGAAACGGCGGAGCATGTTCTGATTGAATGTGGAGATATCCACCCAGGTGTACGTTTGGGCACGAGCCTACAGGAAGCCTTGGGTTTTAGGGACAACAATGGAAAGCTGAACACACCCGCGATTGAAATAAGTAAGAGACGGTTAGAGTATTGGTGGCAGAAAATTAGAGAGAAAGGACAAAAATAAATATTGGAAAAATAAAATATGGACAGTGTGCCGTAAATGGCAGAGAACTTAAGCTGAAAATTTACCTTTTTTCCATTAAGATAGAATTTATCGAAGTAGAGGCATTAGGCCAACATAAAAAAAAAAGAAAAACGATTTTTTTTTTTCGTCGAGCCTGGTGGCATACTTGTCACCACCCCGTTATAAAGGGGACGCTCTTAGCATCCATCCATCCATTCCCTGCTGTTGTGCCACAGACATGTTCCTCGTTCGGGAGCACGTCTCACGAGATCGAGCCCTGTTCCGACGAACTGTCTCCCCCCCCTCCCAGCGCCGCCTTCCGTGCAGAAGAACCGTGCAGTTCCGGGGATAACGTCGCTTCCTCCGCCGAACCACTTTGCAGTTCCGGGTATGGCTGCGTCTCCTCAGCCGAGCCACTGTGCCGTTCCGGAGAACTGGTCTCGCAGAAGAGTCCCAAAACGCTATTTAAAGCCATGCCGGCCCCATGTTAAAAAGATTTTGCCCCAGCCGACGTTGTCGTGCTGGCCGGCTCTGTACAAACGACAACCTGCTACAGTAAACCCTACTTTTGTTGCTGTTTTCAAAACGGATTGCCTCCCTGTTTCGCCTTAGGGCTAAGGCTTCAGCGAAGTCCGCTCGACGGCTCGCCGCTCTTTGCCACCGCTACCATCGCGACAGAGCGAATTCATAACACTGCATTTTCAGAGCGCCAAAGGCATAGGCGTGGGCAAGGTTCCTGTTCAGGAGGGGGGGGGGGGGAGGGACAAATGTTCATCTCAGCGCCTTCCCTTCCAATAAATCAATGTACGGGTCAGATTGCGCGTCTCTAGTAAATGTGGAGAACACATTTTGCGCCCCTTTTTTGATGACTAGGAGGGGGGGGGGCAACCCCCTCTTCCCCACTCGTGCGCACGCCTATGGCCAACGGCCATCAGCAGCGTCTCTTAGCAAAAACGAGCAAAACCTGTTTTCACTGCTGTCAGTCATTGCTATCTTTCAATACCAACATTTCTCGAGCAGTTGTCCTTAATAATGTCCAACGGCGAAAAAAGGATGAAAAGGGCAGGAAAGAAGCGCTGACAATTGCAGCTGTGTCTGTGTTGTAAGTCAGCGCTTGTCTGCGTTTCTTTCTAGTCCTTTCTTGCGCTGTTGGGCAGTATAATTGAACACCAACTTGCCCAAATATTTTCATGTTTGTCACGCCGCATTCACCAAGCCGGGAAACCAGCATCCATACAGCTATTGGATTCCGGTCAGTTATTCTTAGTGACCAGCGGCCATCTTGCCTACGCACTACTCGCCTTACCCATATGCATTCCTTCTTGATTTCGAGGAAGATGTTCTTAACACCAGTTTATTCCCTAACTTACCCTGCTGTCTTCTTGCCCCCTAGATTGCACCATGCACCAAATAAGGCTGCATGGGTGCCGCCGTATTTCCCTCTGAGTTTTTTGGAAGCATTCGTGACGTCCCTCCAAAATGTGGAGGCAGCAATGTCAACTTTCGTCAGTCTTTATACTTCTTTGCAATATTTCAGAAAGAAGGGGCTCTTCTTGTCCGAAAGCTGGCCGCGAAGAAGAAAGAAAGTATTCGTATCAGCTGACGTCACGCTCGGGGACGTGACGTGTGGCGGTCAAGTCCAGGCGCCTCCTAATCTGGGCTTAGCGCTCCCGTCACGCTCCTATTGCGGTCTAGGCACTCTCCTCCTGCCAACCTCTTCCCTTTCAAACCTCCCAAGCGCATTCCGGGTTTTAGAGAACTAGCCTTCCCAAGAGTGAAAAAGTAATCCTCATTGCCCGCTGCGCCACCTCTGGGAGAAGCCAGATTATCTCCAGGGGTCCGGCACGCCTTTCCTGGCACGAGGCAGTGGCGTTAGGCAACCACGTCCCTTCCCGAGCTCTTTAATGCCGCGTTTTCTCGAGAAGGTCCTTATGGGACAAATTTGATTACACCGGCAACCCTCCGAGGGGGTGCGTGATCTCTAAGAGAGAAAACGTCGCAAGAGCGCGTTCGAAGCGCTCGGATTAAGATAGCTTCAGCGACAACAGCGACAAAACATAAAAGATAATTCCCGTCTCGCCTCACCGTCGCATTAGACGACCAAACTTGGGGCCGTCCAGTGATTCGAGGAAGACCTCTCAGCCCAAGAATTTTCGGTCAGAAAAGAGATTAACACGTGTTAACGAAATTATGGAGTTTTTTTGTGTGTTTAGCCTCTAGCAGCTGGGTGATGGTTGTAATATTTGCACTAATAATCACTTGACCCCGCAGGTTTAGGTGTGGCCGTTTGCTTACAGGTGGTGGGTGGCGATTGTAATATATGCTCTGATAATCTCTTAACGGCACATACAGCCACACAACACACACGAAGACGCCCACATATATTACGTAATTTATCTGTCGTTAAAAGGGCACTGACACCTTTTTTTTTTTTTGAAGGCGAGTTCACTCTGCCATACAAATCTGTATACACGGACGGCTCTGAACAAGTGTGACGCTCAGCAGATGCTGGTAAGATATTTTATTTTGATATTAAAGTTGAATTTCTCGCGGCACACCTACCAACATCGACACTAACTTGACGTCAGGCTACACTACTAATCCCGGTGACTTCACGCAGCAGTCTGGCAAGTTGTGTTGACGTCAAGCAACGAAACGCAAAAGTGTTGCTTGTGCATCGCCCTCTCGATTGTCTGCTCGCGCCGTGCAGTCACTCATATAGCGTACCTGTGAAGCGAGTTATTATAGCGGAGTCTGCAATAAAGTCTACGTGCTCTCTATCACTATATATGAGCTTATCAGAGGGCAAATGAATCATTTGATTTCGAATTTGTCGTCATGGTGACAATATTTTCCACTTAGAATTGGCTTCGAATTCCGCCGCAGCCGGAATTCCATCCCTCGACCTGCGGGTCAGCCGCCGAGTACTTTAGCCACTAGAAAGGAAGAAAGAAAAAATAACCAGCCTGCTCACGGCTGGTTATTTTTTCATCCACTTTTCTTTCTTCTTATTTACATTCCATTGGTTCTAATAACTTCCCCTATATATATATATATATATATATATATATATATATATATATATATATATATATATATATATATATATATATATATATATATATATATATATATATATATATATATCAAGCTGGTGGAGGTGCTAGTTATTTTGCTGCTGTATTCTCTCGGTGGCGCATGCATAGGACACCGCCGACAGCTGCAATTTCATTGAGCCGAAGCTGCGTTCCTACAGAAGCAGAGCAACCCAAGCCCCAGAATTCAGAAAGGCACAATCGAAGGCGTTCCTAGTGCCATGGCCGCCTAATTGAATGTCATTTCCCGTCTTAGGTAAACTTGCCTAATGTCACCGGCCACCGGGGCTCTTTGCAGACGAGAGAACGGTCACTCGTTTAGCACTCTTAATGAAAGTCTCTCGGGCGGCGTCCATCCTATCAAGAAGTTATAAGCGCCAGCTAAAGAAAAAAAATTCGCGACAGCCTTTCGGTGTGTCTCAAGATTTGCCCGGAGGGTGGTCCAATCTGCCTCCTAACGAGCCGGTGGTCTCTACCAGTTGGCCAAAGGCGCACTCGCTAAGGAGAGAGCATGGAGGCTTAGACGGAGGGTGGCCACACGCTCAGTCAGAGCACCCGCAGGAATGGAAGAGCCTTCGCGTCGGGTCGCGTTTGAACGGAGCCAGCGTCGGAGGCCGCATTACGAGCCCTGACATGGGCGGCCGGTCCGGCAGGCTTCGATCCATACGGGGGCCAGCAGAGGCCAGCCTTCCAGCGAGCTAAAGCCGAGCGGCATCAGCCGAGTTTCGGACCACACGTCGCACGCGTTCTGGGAGGGAAGCAGAGGATGCATTCGCGAAGCGCGAAGGCTAGCATGGAGAGAGGAAGTGGGGAGTGAAAAGGGGAGTAGAAGACGGAGAAGATGGCAGGTTAACCCCGAAGCAAGCCTCCCTCGATTTCCGGCTCCTTTGCTGTGCTGGGAGTGCTTGTCGCGCGAGCGTATCCGGAAAGGGCGGTGCGGGGTGATAGAAGGTGGGGAGGTTTTTGTCGCTGGCTTAAGCGAAAGCATTAGCGCAGCGGCTCGCAAATGAACCATGACGCGTCGCCGCGTGCCCACTCGGACCTCATGAATAATTAACGCAACGGAAACGACGGGCCAGTGGTCGCTCGTGTTTGCTGTCCTGCTCGCTGACCTGTTTGCTGCAAACGGGGCTTCGTTTAACCCGATGGGAATCAACATTGGCGGTGGGAGAGCGGGAGGAGGAACGGAGGAACGGATTGTGTATTTTGAGAGAGAGGGTCCTTGGTGGCACAGCGGGCCACTGAGCTTTTTTTTTTGTGCGTCCGTGTGTTCACTGCTCGTCGGGGGCTAGCAGCACTGAAAGCCGCTTCCCCCGAGGTTTGGTTTCAGCGCGAGTCGCATGTTTTTTCGGCCGTTTACCCCGTTCAGCGCAGCGGGTGCCTAAATGTTCGGCTTTCGAGTCGTAGGTTTTCGAGGAATGGTAAAAGGTGGCGAGCCGCGAATTTATATACGCCCGCGGCAACGGTCGGGCGTTCTTTTCGTGATGGCCGAGGTCTCGAGCACTAAACACGATTTTCCTGCTTCTTGTGTGGAATGTTGAGAATTCGAGTGCTGATATTTGTTTTTCATATTCTTTTTTTCCGAGGACTATCGTGGATTGGAACAATCTACATAACGATGTTGTTACCCTAAATACATTGTCTGTATTTGAAGAGTCACTGCAGAAATGATTGTTATCTATGTTTGTACCTTGCTTTTTGTTGATTCTCTTGTCTCGAAGAATCACTGTAGCTATCAGTTACATAAGTTTGTATTACATTTGTTTTTTGATTGTTTGTTTGCCTGTTTCCACTGAGGTTTATGTTTATGTTTTGTACCACCCCTGCTATGATCTTGTAAAAGATCGCAGTACCAATAAATAAATATATAAATAAATAAAATAAATAAATAAATTCCTGTGGCATGTCATCGGTGCAGATGGAAGCCTATAGTTGCGTTTGGACTACGTATCTACGTGCTTGCTGCGCTGCTTTTCTTAACGATTTGTGCCGCAGAGTATCTGAACGATGCTGTGGTCAGCTTTGGAAGTTGTCGCTTGCTCGGGAATTCGCTTCATTTGGGAGCAGTGCTAATGTTTTCAGAGAGGTCATTTATTACGCACTGCTTCACCGTTTACTGTTCGTATAGCGCGCAGAAAAGAATACGCACAAGTTTGTTTTCTCGGCGATAAGCGAGCACAGTTCTGAATCTGTCAAAATATGCGGTTCAAATGTATTATTCTCCTTCGTCACCGTGAAGTAAAGGTGGAAGGCTGCTTTATATCGTCGAGTACACTCTTGCCGAAAGTATTGCATAAATGCTTTCAAATATTGCACATTGCGTTGACGTGTTTACACGCTGCCTTCAAAATCCGTGCCTCTGTGAACACCCCGTTTAGTACTTTGCGGAAGTGACACTTGGTATCATCTCCATAGCTGTCCCATCGTTCTGTAAATAATAATAATAATAATAATAATAATAATAATAATAATAATAATAATAATAATAATAATAATAATAATAATAATAATAATAATAATAATATAATAATAATAATAATAATAATAATAATAATTTATTATACACATCCATAAGAAATACAAAGAAACGGGCCTGTCTAAGTCCAGAGGACTTTTGCGACTGGGCTCGGCAGAGCCGGTTACAGCGATGTGGATACAAGGTTACAAAACTAGTGTTGTTTCCTTACCAACGAACAGACAAACGATCAACACCACTACTTTTTTACATGCAGTAAATAAAAAAAAGGAACAAAGGAGGGACACAGAGCATACGTGGCATACAAATAGACCATGTGATTTTACAGCACAGTGAGTAATTTCTTTGATTGCCTTTTTGAACACGCTGAGAAAAATTCGTCAGGTAGTGCATTGAAAATTTTTCGAATATGTACACTTCTACATGCTTCTCCATATCTGGTAGAGAACCGGGGTACTATAAAACGCTTGTTTTTCTCTCAGGGGTCGACGCGTTACATAAGGCACTCTAAAGTCATCACACCAATTGTATCGCAGAACAACTGTCTTAATTAACAAATCCTAGAATACACAAAAGCCCAAATCTGGAAAAATAGTACTGGAATGTATCTTACTACCGTAAGCTACACTTTTTAAAATATTTCGAAGTAAACTATCAATGCGTGTTTTCCAGCGTTCTGAGCAAAATGCAAAAACCATTATCCCATATCTCACTGCGCTATCAATTTTTTCACTGGTAGAGGCACCAAGCTTTTTATATTGAAAAGCAGACATGCCACACTTCTCAGTTTAGAACAAATACATGCCATGTGATGTGGCCAACACATACCACAATGAAAAATTACACCTAGGTATCTGAATATTTCGACATTTCTCACTGCAGAACATTTGCATGGATTGCAATGTTCGGTGAGAAGAAAAATTGGTATATCCATTTTTTTTTTGTGTTTTAGAGGGCTTCGAAAGCAGATAAGTTTTGTTTTATTTTCGTTTAGAATTACGGAGTGTTCTTCCAACCCATATCATAGCATTTCCTTGCCGCTGTGGTCTAGTGGCCAAGGTACTCGGCTGCTGACCCGCAGGTCGCGGGATCGAATCCCGGCTGCGGCGGCTGCATTTCCGATGGAGGCGGAAATGTTGTAGGCCCATGTGCTCAGATTTGGGTGCACGTTAAAGAACCCCAGGTGGTCAAAATTTCCGGAGCCCTCCACTACGGCGTCTGTCATAATCATATGGTGGTTTTGGGACGTTAAACCCCACATATCAATCAATCAATCAATCAATCAATCAATCAATCAATCAATCAATCATAGCCTTATGAATTTCACTCTGTAGAGCATTAATCGCCCCTTCGTAACGCATGTGACGTGTTAATAGCACCGTATCATATGCATACTGGTGCACATCGGCTTTACGAATTACCAAGGGGAAGTCATTCATAAATAAATTAACTAGCAATGGTGACAACACCGATCCTTGTGGCACACCAGCACTAATATATTTTCTATTGCTAAATAATAATAATAATAATAATAATAATAATAATAATAATAGAGTTTTCAGGTGCTAAAACCTTCGCACGATTCAGGTACGAAGTAGTAGAGAGCTCCGGCTCCGGAATGTCCTGCATCTGGTGTTTCCCCGCGTTAGCTACATCTAACATAATACAGCCCACGAGCTTTTTGTGCCATATTGGGTGCATCAAGATGCGACTGCCGTGACCGGAATCGAGCCCGCAGCCTTTGGGTACGCAGCCGATCCAGCAACTCGTATAGCCGCTACACCAGCGCAGCAGTCGTTCCGTAATTTCACGGCAGTGCGCTTGTTGTATTCAAACTATGAAGTTCGTTCTGACTCCGCCGCATCGACCTAACGGCTATATGGTATTACGACGATGAAAACGATAAGGGTCATTTGACGGACATGTTGCCTCATTTCAATGGGGACGAAATTCAACAGCGCTCACGTATAGTACCTTGATTTTGGTGCGTGTCAAGCAAGCTCGGGTTGTCGAAGTTAACGTGCAGGTCTCTACTTGATTGCTTGATATGTGGGGTTTAACGTCCCAAAACTACCGTACGATTATGAGAGACGCCGTAGTGGAGGGCTACGGAAATTTCGACCACCTGGGGTTCTTTATAACGTGCACCCAAATCTGAGCACACGGGCCTAAAGCATATCCGCCTCCATCGAAAATAAGGCCGCCGCAGCCGGGATTTGATTCCGCCACCTGCGGGTCAGCAGCCGAGTACGTTATCCACTAGACTATCGCGGTGGGGCGCAAATCATTTGCCAAAAAATACGACAAAATCAGTGGTGTTCCTAGGAGTTGCGAACAAGTGGGTTTCAATGAACGAGTGAACACCGTTGAGTGGTCCTTCATGTCTTGAGCTGCGAGTGACGTCACCAACGTGTCACGTGACGACGGATCGAGAGTGAAAGCATCCTCAAATACCGACAGACACGCCCATGAGCTTATCAACCTTCTATACATGTCTTGCATCAACGTCACTGAAACTGCCATAATGGTTAACTTCAGGGCACTCGCAAGGTTCGTGACACTGCAGGCTAGTCTAATCATTACGTCTCTTCTTCGGCATGTCTTAGGTCTCTACACTTCAGCATGTCTCGTAATCATATCGCGATATTGTTATACGTATAAAACAAGCGTACCACAGAAATCTGCACTCTTCCGCGGAGATGTGGTATCTAACTTGCGAAACGTTCCTTCCGAGGGATTCACGACTCCTACGTCGCGGTCGGCTAAAACAGTTCCTTACAGAACATTTTAGCGTAAGGATGAGTACGGGTGTTCACCGCGATAATGGGACACGTGGATCGTACGCCGCTCTGGCGAAGTGACACCCAATTGCCTACTACTATTCGGTTCTCTGCCGCCGGCTTTTTAGAGGCGAAGCTCCTTAAGGCGTGGGCTGTGCGTCCCTTGTATGTAGCCACCTCTCGTTTAGTTCTTGCAGTGTCCACTAGATGGCGGTACCGTCTCCCGTATGTCGCCTCCTCTCGTTTAGTTCTTGCAGTGTTCACTAGATGGCGGCACCGTCTCCTGCATGTAGCCACCTCTCGTTTAGTTCTTTCAGTGCTCACTAGATGGCGGGACCTGTAGCTGATGATGAAAAGATGCAAGATGTTATAAACTAGACGGTGGTACTTGTAGTTGATGATGAAAGATGCGAGATGTTATAAAATAGGAATGATGTCACATATGGCACGTGTCATTGGTGGAAGGCAATCGTTCGATTTAATGCGGCGACGTACGCTAGGGGGAGCATTGTAATAAAATCGAGTAGGCAAAATGTACGGAAGATTCATGGTTTACCAGGTTTTCCTCCAGAGCTTCGCCCACTCATCATCATTCACTTCGTGGATATGGCGGCACTTTTTCTCTTGCTGAACAGCGTACGGCCCTACAACACTGGCGCGCAGTGCGAACGCGCAGTCTAACGAGCCTGAACAGGCGGCGCTCGCGTCGAGCATTGTAGCGCGGTTGCAAGCCGTATAGCCCGCTTCATACTTGAAAAAAAAAACACAGAAAAAAAACTCGAAAAACAAAACATCGATCCGTGGGGATGACGGTCGTTGCCCGGAGGGGCCTGTCTTGCGCGTCGATGAGAGCTGCGCAGCTGAACGCTCGTGCAGGAACTCCATGACCAAACGGGTGACAATAATGACCTTTCATTAGCTGCGTTTCATTCAATTACTACCCCTCTCTCTCTTTCCTTACCCTCTCACACTTTCTCTCACAACTTCGTCGTCGGAAGTGAAGCCATGCAGTCCCACACCGCTCGCCACCGCCATCAAGCGGTCGCTAATGAACCGTTTTTTTTTTTCGATCGTCGCCTTCTTGCACACCTTCTTTCCTGCACTGCTTTCCCTAACTGATGAGAAATGCGTAGCGAAAAGGCAGCCTTTATCCATAGCAAGGCCTGCATTTTTTTTTCGCCGTTTCATTCAGAACCCTGACGGCAAGATGTGTGTATATGTCAGGTACGGCACAGCACGACCCAGAACTCGAGTGGCAGCCGTCGCCTCTGATTGGCTCATTTCACAGTGACGTCATTTTGAAGGGTAGAGAGAGAGAGAGAGACAAAGCGCGTCTTCCTTCTCCTTTCCGCATACCTCCCATTCTCTAAGTGCAAAAGGAAGGGCATCGCAGAGATGTGTCTCGCGCTGCTTTTTTTTTTTTTTGAAAGCATGCAAACGAGAAGAGTGAAAAAATCCGCTTTGTTCTCGAAGAAAAGAGAGAGAAAACACACACACAAAAAAACTCAGCAACCAATCAAGCACTATGCCGCAGTCGGGCGCAGATATTGTCGGCTTATTCTAAATGGAAGCGGTCAAACTCATGAGTAAAATAAAAAGGGTTGAGGAGTACTAAAGCAACATTAGGAACCTCAAGTGCTTGCTGATTGCACGAATTAATTCAATCGCTCTTTTGAAGGACAATACAACCTGCGGTAGCTAGAAAGTGGAGGGAACGTGACTTTGAAAACCATATTTTGTCTTGTTCCCCTCGATTAGCTTAGCTCTTCGACCACGTGATTGCTTCTAGACTCAAAAACTTTACACTAAACCGTTCTTTTTTTTTTGTTGGAGTAAACCAAGTGAAGTTGCGTAAAAGAAGTTTGCACAAAATGAACAAGAAAATGTCAGAACGATCTCCTGCGGCAGTTCAACTTCTGTGGCATTAACAATGGTGATTGCAGCTAGCCGACACAGAAATGTTCACCGCTCAGCACGGAATGATTTTTTTTCTTATTGTCCTGCTTGTTTCATCTTTAATTTGAATATTGCTTATAATGAAGTCATTTAAATTGCACTGATACAGTTTGCAGGCTTTACGCGTTAATTTACCATGTATAAAAATAGCTCTGCTACATGGATCGATAAAGAAGTATTTTCGTTCTCTGGTCCCATGAAGATGGCATACCGGTCAGAAAGACCGTTGAGGTATGAGCGAGTTTTGTGCATGAGCGCGTAAAAGTCAATGGACGTCCATTTTGCCAGCTGTTTGCAAAGATAGGTGTTTTTTTTTTTGCACATGTAACACAATTCATTGCCTTCTACGTAAGGAGATGCAAATGTGGTGTCAGTAGCATTTAAAGTGCCTTCAGGCGTTGTCGAAAAATAATAATAAGCATGTGAACAGAGATGTTCGGTTCATGCAAATATCCAAAGCAGTAGATGTTCCAGCTTTGACACGAATTCTGTTTGAAAACAAAAACCTGCTCGTAGAAGCAAGCCTCCGCCTTCTTTTTTTTTAGTCTGTTTTCATTAAACACACTTTTCTGCAACATACCCTAGGCTGAAAATGAAGCGCGGGTTTGAGTGTTTACTCATTAGGTTTTGAGAGGTAGATCGTAGGTTCTTGCTTCGCATGAGTTTAAGCCTCTAGATCTATCGGCAGTCAAGCGATAGCATAGCGATCTCCACGCACACAGGACGTAGAGTATTCAGCTGCCACCACTACTACTATCATTCGCGACATGCCCCAACTAGTCGACGTTATGGTGCACGCATGCCATAATTAAAACCGTAGCCACTGCCCTAGCCACTACCACCATAGGCGTGTCAGCTGGGGGCAAGAAGGGTGCTAGCCCTCCCACTGAGAAAGTTAGAAAAACTGAGCCCCCCCCCCCCCCTTTCGACAGTGGTCACTCTTGGCTGCACGCTGGGGAAACCAACAAGTAAGGCGTAGTTTTCCATCGCAACAGTAATCACCTAATTATGTTTTAAAGGCGAAGCTCCTTAAGGCGTGGGTCTATCCATCCCTTGTATGTATGTAATACTGCATAGCCACTGGTGGCACATACCCACTCTAGAGCGGTTATGTGCCACAGGGGTTAATTGCGATAGGGGAAATGGCGGAACTTGGAGTGTTCACTAGATGGAAGCATGAATGGACGGACAGACAGACTAGCAGATGGACGGACGGATGGATACACACGCGGACGTAAGGAGGAATGGATGCACGAACAGACAGACAAATAGATGAATGGACTAATGGACGGACTAATGGACGGACTAATGGGCGGACTAATGGACGGACGCATGAATGGTTGCGCGGACGGGCTGACGGACGCTTCGCCCCACTCATCATCATTCTCTCCGTGGATATGTTGTTTTTTTTTTCTGCGAGAATGAAAGGGATAGATTACAACGTAGTGAAAGTTTGCGAACATTGCCGCTGTGATAACTTTTTGCAGCCTCTTAAATATAATATATATATATATATATATATATATATATATATATATATATATATATATATATATATATATATATATATATATATATATATATATATATATATATATATATATTCGCCAAAAACAGCAAATGTCGTATTGAGTTTTATAGGCCGCCACTGAAGACAATAACTTATTGGTGTTGTCCCAGACTTGAGAGCTCATGTCAGAACGTAGACAAGCTACCGATTAATGCTACCGCCGAAATACTAATAATGATAACGATATATTACGCGAATGCATCATGCATCCAGTATCTTGACAATGACCTGTACTGTTAAGGCAAATAATAGCATCAGCACATTTGTTTCCTTGCGGTGTCAGGTGGTTACAAAGGACAATTAATATCCTCGATGTGACCAATCACCCGAGACGGTACCCTGACAAGTCACCAAAGCATTCAAGACAAAAAGAAAGAATTCGGAATGAAGGAAAGAAAGAAGGATATATGTGTATATATAAAGCTTGAATAATGCTTGTTGGTGTTAACGTCACAAAACATACATATGATTATGAGAGATGCTGTAGTGGAGTGCTCCGGAAATTTCTTTGACGTGCACATAAATCTAGGTAACATGGGCCTAAAGCATTTTCGCCTTCATCCTAAGTGCGGCCGCCGCTCGGCTGGGATTCGATCCCGCGACCTGCGGGTCAGCAGCAGAGTCACTGTAGCAATGAGACCACCGTGGCGGGGGAAAGAAAGGGTGAAATAAAGGAAAAAAGAAAGAAAGAAAGAAAGGAAGAAAGAAAGAAGGAAGGAAGGAGGAAAGAAAGAAAGAAAGGACGAGGAAGAAAGAAAGAAAGGAAGAAAGAAAGAAAGAAAGAAAAAGGAAAGCAAGGAAGAAAGAAAGAAAGAAAGAAAGAAAGAAGGAAAGAAAGAAAAAAAAGAAAAGAAAGAAAGAAAGACAGAAAGAAAGAAAGAAAGAAAGAAAGAAAGAAAGAAAGAAAGAAAGAAGAAAGAAGAAAGTGAAATCACGTTGTCGTCGTCTGTGGTGAGGAACATGCAAATGACTCAGCGCGTGCTGCTCGAGAAGCGATGCCCGACAAAGGAAGCTCGTCTCTGCAGCTACTGCGGGACTACGGCCCCGTCTCGTCGTCCCCTTTGTGGCGGCTCGCCGATACAAAGGTTGACAACGTGGTTCCCCCACTCTTCGCTGTCAGCGTTTTCGCTGGGCGCCGAGCTGCCGAATCGCCTCGTCTTAAGCCGCTCGACTGACGACGCCTCCTTTTAAAGGAGAAGCGGCCGAATGGTGTGTTCAGAAGATTCATTGCCGATCTCGCGGTTAAATGTCGCCCCGCTTCGTCGAAAACTCGCGATAGACGCTGGCAACCGCGGGTGAGCAGAACCCGATCTATATCGAGCTTCTGTACTGGACAGCCATTCGGGAAGCCACAGAATTAATGGTTCGGCCTGATCTAACTGGAGAATGCTCCTACACGAAACTGGAATTCCGTTCACAAGAACCTCTTGCGCTGAAGCTGTTGGCAACAGAGTACGTAAGCCTGTCCTGATGATGATGGTGTTGCTGGGGAAAGTGACCGGTGTCTTGGAAAGAGCACTACGAGAGAGTAGTATTCGCGACTTTGTACGCGTGCATAATACTAATCGTATTGGTTAAGGGAATTTGGTCATTCTTTCGTTGCCGGTATATATCCTTGTAGTACATTCTGACCATAGATGTAACGCTGCTACTTCAAGCAGGTAAGGTTGTTTCTAAGCTGTGTAAGCGAGATGCGTACGTTATGGGACCTGAGCATCCTGACACGTGAGAGACAACGCCGAGGATTATTAGGTTTATGTGACGCCGATTGCAAAAAAATGGTATGTATGCCACGTGACAACTTGCCACACTGTAAAAAAAAAAAAAACTCTAAATGGTTCTTCAGCTTTTCCCCCCTTTTGTACCTGCTCACTTTTGGGAAGACGGTTACTAGGTGGAGTGTCGGGGACCATCTACAACCTCTGTATTGTGTTGTTTTTTTCTTCTCCATTTTTCGTGAGGTGCTCCTCTTTCTCGTTTTCTTTTTTTTTTTTTTGAGGAGACGTGTCACGCGCCGCTATGCAGCCGAAGCCATCCCCGACCTTTACGACCAACCTCGTCGGCCCAAGGTGAACAGCCATAGACATTTCCGCTGTTTCCTTTCGCTCTAATTTTGTAGCTTCTTTTTTCAGTTTTTTGCTCCATTGTCTTCGTCGCTTACCTGCCACCCCCCCCCCCTTACCCGCTTACGACGTGTTACCTGTGCACGCTACCGGGGATGGCTGTAAAACGCGCGCTGTTGCGCTCACCCGGGGCGTCGTCTCACGCGTAGCACGGTCGTGACGTGCGCTCCCGGCGTTTCGCCCCGAAAGGCGTCGTAAAGAGGAGCTCTTTCGCCGCATTAACGAATCATTTCACGGCTCTTGCACTGCCGCGGCATGTTTCGAGGTCCGACGTCGTCAGCGAAGGCTCCATACGGCGAGGCGGGATATACGGTGGCAGTAACGATAGAACCCCTCCTTCCCGTTTTCTTCGAAACCCTTCGTTGCACGACACTGTAATGTGGCAGAAGGCCTGTATTAAGAACGTACCGGGAGCGAGAATTGGCTCTGATGATACAAGATAAGCGCGACTAAACACAGGGGCTATTTGTTACTCGGGGCGTTCGCCTGAACGCGACCGTGACGAGTCGAGTGGGTTTCCAGTTTGTCTTAGGCGCTCGTCTAAAACGAAAGCGAATCGGGTCGACCTGATGTGTGGTCCCGATGACAAGCCCTGATTAAGACTACTTGCAAGGCGCATTTAAGCGGTGTCGAGTCGAGCTGTACCATCGTTCGGAGATTCTTCGCTTCCGCGAAACTTTTGCCGACACTTCGATTGCCTCGCCCCGCCGACGCTGGGAGTCGATACAATCTTAGTAAGCTTTAGGTAGGTTCATGGCAACGCTGTCAGATCGGGTTGTGTAGGCCCAAGTACGGACTCGACTCGTCTTGCGTCACTTTCATGTAAACGCGGTTGCTAGCTTCACCGAAGATTTAGACGAAGTGAGAGCAGTGGAAATAAAAAACAGTAATACTGCACATCTTTTATTCGATTCATAGACTAAATCAGTTTTCAGTCATTAACACCATTCAACGTCCTTTGGGTCGCCCCGCCGCGGTGGTCTAGTGGCTAAGGTACTCGGCTGCTGACCCGCAGGTCACGGGTTCAAATCCCGGCTGCGGCGGCTGCATTTCCGATGGAGGCGGAAATGTTGTAGGCCCGTGTGCTCAGATTTGGGTGCACGTTAAAGAACCCCAGGTAGTCGAAATGTCCGGAGCTCTCCACCATGGCGTCTCTCATAATCACATAGTGGTTTTGGGACGTTAAACCCCACATATCAATCAATCAACGTCCTTTGGGTCTTGAGACAGATAGGGCCACAAGGACATCGCAAGTCACAATTGCTCGTTTTCTAGCCGGTTGTATAGCTCACTCTCTCGCCCATTCTTCTGACCACCTCTCTGTACGAGTTGCCTAAATATTGGTTCTTCCTTAGGCAGTCATTGTTAAAACGCAGCTGTAATGAATGTCACAGTGTAGATTTCAGGGCCACTGCGATATTTTTTTAATGATCGCCTCAGTTCTGTAGGACCACTGTGCGACGCAGGTCTGATGACTAAATGGCTCGAGAAATCAGAAATCCAGAAAATCGTGATCCTAAAAGGCAGCTGCGTCAGTATCCTTCCATAGCCCTTAAAGATACAGAGCCAGCTTTCCGTTCGCGGCTTGATAGTCATCATCCTAGCGCAGTCATGCCGTTCAGCACCCGCATGTTTTCGGCCTATACACTGCGAGTTTATTCAAGTCTATCAGCCCTGGATTAATATTTTCGCCGGCGGATAATGATCTGTGTGTTTCGATAATGAGTAGGACCTCAGAAGACCTAAAAAAGTGAGCCATTGGTCATCAGGGCAAACTAGGTCATTGCGGTTCAGTATCTGCGAAATTATAAAATTGGGAGTCTTTATTCTTGATACTCACTAGTACACAAAATCTGGACCACCGTTGCATTAGAAAGTGTGGAAGTATTTGAAACAACCTGTGGACTTCGTCTCGAAAACGGCGCTTAACCACCTGACTTCCGTCAGGTGTCTCGCCCCATTTTGGCCCCAAGCTTCACGAAAATGCCTCAATATTGGGGCGTATCGCTACTGGGGTTATTAAAGAAATAGTGTCCTCAATGATTAGCAGTGTTGATTTCGTTTCAGAGTATCGTGGGGAAATGTGCGATGATGTCAGTTGTCACCGCCATAAAGGCATCTTGCAGGCTACGTCATGGCCGCAGCTTCGCAAATTACTGGTTAACCAACATGACGGCCTTCATGGCGCGTTAAGACAGAATATCTGCGTCGCGTTTAACCTGCTTCAAAATGACGACGATGCGACCGGAATTCTATCGGCCTCTCAGCGTCAATAACAGGAGAACTTGAAAGTGACGTAATGATTAGACTAGCCTGCAGAGTCACAAACTTTGCGAGTGCCATGAGGTTAACCATTATGGTGGTTTCAGTGCATGCAAGCCATCCATTAAGGGTTGATAAGTTCATGGGCATGCCTGCCGGTATTTGCGGCTGCTTTCACCCTCGATCTGTCTTTGCGCGGGACGTCAGTGACATCACTCGCAGCCCAAGACATGAAGGACCGCTCCACGGGGTTCACTTGTTCATTGAAAACTACTTCTTAGCAACTCCTAGGAACACCACTGGTTTTGTCGTATTTTTGGGCAAATGATTCGTGCCCTACCGCGGTGGTCTAGTGGCGAAGGTACTTGGCTGCTAACCCGCAGGTCGCGGGATCGAATCGCGGCAGCAGCGGCTGCATTTTTGATACATAGCGAAAATTCGGTAGGCCCATGTGCTCAGATTTTGGTGCACGTATAAGAACCCCAGGTGTTAAAGACCTCCGGAGCCCTCCACTACAGCGTCTCTCATTAATCATATGGACGTTTTGGGACGTTAAACTCCACATATTAATTAATAAAATGATTTGCGTTGACCTTACTATACGTCGATAATGCGCTAATTAACCCAATCGTTTTCTTGCTCTCAGATTTCCTACTCATCACCAGGGCAGTCGAGTTCTCTTTCGTGCGTGTCTTTACGTTACGTCACCTTGATATTTTAGATGCCTTCCGCCCGTACTATATTCTGCCATTCGATCAGATGCTACTGCGCCGCCTTTGCCGTCACGCCAACTGCTCATTTTAAGACGTTTCACAACACGAAGCCCCCTTGACTTTCAACAGTTGGTGCCTGCTTCGTCGATAACTAACTAAAAAAAACCAAAATAAAAACAGCACTTCATTTCTGATGGAGGCGGAAATGTTGTAGGCCCGTGTGCTCAGATTTGGGTGCACGCTAAAAAACCCCAGGTGTCAAAATTTTCGGAGCCCTCCACTACGGCGTCTCTCATATCATATGGTGGTTTTGGGATGTTAAACCCCACATATAAATCAATCAATCATTTTCTCATCGTCACTCTCGATGCCAATAAGTTCGTCTGCTGTAAAAGCGATGAAACTTGTCTGTAACTGACGTTCATTATACTTGGAGCGACAGAAACGCAAAACTTTTAGTAATTCTTCAGAGTTTCATATACCAGGCTAACCTCTGTGTCCTTCCTCCTCCCTTTCTCCTCCTTTGTTGTGTTCCCCCCTCACTTTTCTTTTGCGATTATCTACATATCTGCCACTGAAAGGGTACTGCTTACCAGCTCCCCGAAATGTTTGGAAAAGCTCTTCACTCAAAACGGCCTTCCCCACGTGAATTAGCGTTCATGCGGTGCGTTTATTCGTTCACTGAAACTGAATCGCCTGCGTGGCTAGAGACACTGAAGCGTCATGTTTCAGCTTCGAAGATATCTGACGCACTGTGTTTGCCTCTTGTCCGGGAATCATCTCGACACGGTTAGCACCAAAAATGAGCGAAACCCGATACCAAAGGGCAGCATTGCTTTATCACGTCGTTTTAGTTGCTCCCTCTGGCGGCACGGGATGATCGTATGCGAGACAGCAATGACCGAGACGCGTCTGACCAATCACTCGACGTGTGCCCTGAGGTGACGGAGAGAAGCGATATAAGGAAGCTGAGGAGGTTAACTAGACTACGCCCAAGGAGGATTAAAGAAAAATCGCTGGAGTGGAAGCTCCCTTAATGTATTGCCAGCAGAAGTGAAGCCAGCTTCTGCCACTGCCAAGATGGCGGAAACATGCTCTTTTCTGATAGTGCCCACTTAAAGATCAAGTGGCTTTGATATGTTATGTAAATGCTACGTTAGTTCTATATTAAAATATAGTTGTTCCAGACGAAATAACACACAGAAACTAGTATGGATGACTTAATCTTCAAAGAACTTTGCCTACAGTTAGAGGCTCACTAAGGAAAACTAGTAACTAAGACGCACTTGGAGCACTATGTGACCCGAAAAAGTTCCCACATTAAACTCGGTGGCCGTGCGAGGGAAACGCTACGCTTTTAATCGCTCGGAAGCTTCACTCACGACGGCGCCATGACTGTGTCAAAGACATGCACACTGTCTGAAAGTTCTGCGTCTGGGACGGCTTTAAGCTCTCCCATGGTAGAGTACCCTGTGCTCTAAATCGGTACCCCCTTTTTCAACCCCCCCCCCCCGAACGGTGATACCTTATCATGTCCCTAGTAAGATGGCCGCCACAGTTGCCATCTTGCCAGAGGAACGGCTTCACTTCTGCGCAATCATTTCCACTCCAGCAATTTTTTTAAATCCTCCTTGACTACGCCCACTTTGGTACTCTACTCGTGGGGAGAGGGGAATAATAGACTAAACGAGAGAGAGATAGAGAGAGAAAGAGTGAAAGGGATGCACCTTGCACTCCACACAGACAGAGCAGGGTTTCACAAGCGGTTGCTTAGTGGTGTTGCCTTCAAGAATTGTAGAAGAGCTCATGTAACCTTCTGGGTCTATTGTCCTTGAAGACCACGCACCCGAGGTTTTTTTTTTCCTGATTCCTAAGTAAATAAACGATCACAACCCCCGCCCAACTCACCCCATTATCTTCAATGCACACTGGAGAGTCCGGCGATGCTGTTCAAAGTAGGGACAGCGGGGCAAGACATACTCCAAGGTACTCTCCACAAGTGCTACGAGTAGCTCCTGCTGCGTGATGATGGTGCATTTTCTAGGCAAAGATGCTCCAGCTGTAGAGACGTTAGATCACGTTGTTTCCCTGTGGTGTCCCGATTTACCACTTCGATGCACTAAATGGTACAATGTAATGTCAACTTTTTTTTTGCTAAGTCAACACGTAATACCAAGACCGAAATGGGGAATATCTCGGCTAAATATTTGTTAACACTTCGTTTTGTGACAGCAAGCGGCTGTTGTTAACAGGTGTTGTAACTTTATGGTTAGTTGGAACAGACTGCAAGCCCTTGCTATGAATGTGGCGGTAGTTCTGCGGAACACAACTTGCCTGAATGACCAATGTGAAAATATCAGGGAACAGCATTATCAAGAGAACGTAAAAATAATCTGTACTGTAGAGTTAATGTACTGTCTGTTACTGTTACTATTACTGTCTGTTAGATCTTATTATTATTGTGTCAAAACACGGAAAAACGAGCCGTTAGGATACACTTATTTCCCTATATTATATATATATATATATATATATAGGGAAAGAAATGTATCCTTGAAGAAGTGTTAGATCTCATTATTATTGTGTCAAAACACGGAAAAACGAGCCCTTAGGGTACACTTCTTTCCATATATATATATATATATATATATATTATATATATATATATATATATATATATATATATATATATATATATATATATATATATATATATATATATATATATATATATATATATATATATATATCTTGATTGCTAGCTACCTGGTTAGCTCAAGTGGTAGGGCGAACAACCCGGAGAAAGGCGTTGGTCCTGGGTTTGATTCGCAGGCTAGGACGAATTTTTTGACAACAAAGAGGCCTTTCTTTCTGTGAAATTCTTACAGGTTTCCTTGTGGCTTCGTGCAATAAATGGGCGGTTACCAATTTTCCTTAGGAGCTTATTGAGTCAATTCGCATCGAAGACGCGGCACACAAAAAGCTGATGGCCTGCTAAGATGGATAACAGATAAATTCGTATTGTATTGTTATACCGTTGTATCAAGAAAATGATTAACGCTAGCGGGGCTGTCACTCACACGAATGCTTTGAGAACAAACAGACGTCTTTATGAGTCGTCACCCAGAAGGCGCTTATACTGTGTATATACAGTCAATCGATTCTCTTTGAGGCAGTCTTACCTTTACTTTGCGTGGCATAAGAACGAACGCCACGTGCCGTTACCTAACTTAACCTAACATAACCGCACATCTCTGCGAAACCACGATCATCCTGTCTGCGCATCGTCGAAATCACTTTCGCCATTATGCCACCGGTTTTGCCACTTCTGTACTTCCGCTCGCTTAGGCTATTAGGACATGTTGACGTTCCCAGAATCGATCGACTGAGATGACGAGTTTTGTTATTTTACTATCGTTTGTTGTCTTTTTTTGACACTAGAAAGCATCGCTCCGTAGCGTTACGAGTTGTGATCGGTCAAAGGAAGAGCGGTTTACTGCGTTGATCATGAGAGAGAGTTCCTTCCTGGAGATAATGATGTCGTCCTCTGCGGGAGGCTTGAGTTTTTTGCAGATGTTGAGGCGCTAGGAAAAAAAAAATATTTCGTTTAGCTTTTGAAAACGCGAAGTAATGTAATGTGGAACCTTTTACCGGGAGTATCCTGCTCTGATTTATGTCGGCTTACAGTGACCGCAAAGATTAGAGGCAGTGGTTCGATAGTCGTCGCCGGCACAACTGTGGATATTCGATGGATCTGCAACTTGCGAGCGATTCTAAAAACATTCAATGCTTTTTACCACCCCAGTAAAAAAAACTGCATCCAAGTGGTTGTAGTAGACCGAAGTAACCGAAATATGATGCTTCGACTCGGGGTCAGCCCACAGTGGCTGAGATTAGAGCCAGTGGTTAGTTAGTGATCCGCAGCGCAGCTGTGGATACTCCGTGGTCGAGTCGCGGGGAGTGATTTCAAACATTTTTGACGCTTTTTACCAACACAGCGAAAAAAAAACAAAAAAACAAAAGCGATGCATTCAGGTGGTTGTTGTGGGTAGAGGTAATCCACAAGGTGTGCCGTCCTTTTTTGCTTCCGGATGTTCATCAGGTGCTGTATATTGAGTGACACAAGTTTTTCTAACTACAAATCGTTTGACCAAATGCATGCACCTGTACTGAAATTGTGGGAGCTTGAACAGAAAACTATGCATGCGAATATTTTCAATAAGCCAGCAACACAGCACAAGTAATGTTTATTTATTTATTCTTTCCGGGCATTCTGTGTTTGCTTTGACAGCGGAGCAGTATTGGTTCAAACTCATTTGATGGTGCACCATGTAAAGGGCACAGCATAGGGACTTTGTGGGAGTTACGCTGCAAATTACGTTAGCTTTAGTTTTGTTTTAGATTGATTCTTTTTTATTTGGTTATTTTATCACCGATAAGTACATGGCATACCTAATACCACCTTAAATTTTAATGTTGTTCAAAAAAATAGGGCAGAACAGGCTGGACTATGAGGTCTGTCTAAAGTGTGCACAAAGTCTTTTAGGCTTCGTTTACAAAGTAAGGCCTTAAATACCACTAACTGCCTAACTCAACTATGATGTTTTAATGTTTATAGCTGCTGCGCATGTTGCGACATGTCTTTAAAGCAAACTTGCGCGGCAAATACCAGGAGGAAAAAAACAAGTTCTCAGTGATAGCTGAAACCCCCTAGTTCATCCTAAACTAATACTATCCAGTTCACCCTAAATCACCAGAAGTGTCTGGAAAGCTCGTATTTATGGAATATTCGCGCTGATGTTCAGTTCGCATCTCTGTGATATCCACACGCAAGAAACGTCTCAAACGTGCGTCCAAGTCGCGATATATAATTGCGCCCGTATGTCGGACGTTCGTAAACAGGGGGCTTAATGTGAAATTGACCCTATAGACACGATACTTCCACGGAGCCCACAAAGGCCGTTGCCGCAAAGCTTATCACGCGGGCCACTTCGGTTCGCTTGGCGCTACAAGTAGCGCAGTTCTCGAATCTGTCGTCAGGGCAATTGTGGGGAACGTCGGTATCGAATTATGCAGAAGCGTGGACAGCGGGGGGGAAATGCTATAAAGGGCTGCATGAAGGTACGTGAGGCAGCATTGCAAGTCCGAAGGTTCTCGTACTGGTAGCGTCGGAGACTCGCGGGGAAGATCGACCCAGTAGCTTCTACAAGCAATGAAGAAAAAAATATACAGAGAGGCTCACTGGGAACATAAGGGGGAATTAGGGGAAAAAAAATTCTGGGAGGGACGACCCGGCGCCCCACTGACCTGAGTGTCGTTCCAGATGATGTCGAGCCTGTAGCCCGGCAAGAAGTGCGGACTGCTGTTGATGTGTCGCAGCGCCAGGTTGACCGCGGGCACGACTCCGCGGCCGATGGCGCCCTCGCTCAGGTTCAACGTCGTCGGGAAGAATCCCGCGATGAGCAACTCTTCGGGCTCATCCTCGGGAGACGGCGGCGTGCCGGGCTCGTAGAGCTGGTGCAGCGCTCTTTCGTCGCGCTCCGCTTCGGCGTCGACTCGGGCCGTGAGGGAGGACGTCCACCGGCCGCCCAGCACGAACAGCAGCAGAAGCACGACGGGGGGCCGGAGCGGCGGCACCAGTGCGGCGCGCATTCCCCGACCCGGCGCGCGCACCGGCACAGCGACGCCGCGCACTGCGCCGCCTCGGACGCTGGTGCCCGGACCCCGGCGCCGCCAGGGGCCGCCACGTGGTAAAAAAATGGGGAGGACGGGAAGGTTTCTTGCGCGCCCCGGGCCCGGGACCCGAACGTCGCTCCTCCCCCCTTCGTTTTTTTTTTTCTCTTTGTGGTTGTTGCCTCTTAACCTCGGCACTCGGCAAGCGCCGCTTGCGCCGCTGTATCGCCGCTGACGCCGGCCGCCGGATGCTTTGCCACCTCGTGTGCCGTTTTCTAATACAGCGTGTTTTTTTTCTAATACAGCGTCCTTGGTACATAGTAAACTCGCGACGGTGGTCTATAGTTGTTCTGGTGCTCTACTTCTGACTGGAAGGTCACGGAATGTCAGCACTGCCTCGGCGGCCGCATGTTTCGATGGGGGCGAAAATGCTTGAGGCTGCTGTCCATGGATTGAGCTGCACGTTGAAGAACCACAAGTGGTCAACATTTCCCTAGCGCCCCACTATAGTGTCTCCCATGGTCATAGCGTGGGGTTTTACACGTCACAACTCAATTACTATTAGTATTGCATAGTAAGCTTTGGCATAACACAAGGACACAAGGGAGGCAACGCACAATGCTGTGTGCTGTGTTCTCTTTTTTTGTCATTTTGCCGTGCTATAAGCTACAATAGTCAAGAGCCAATCATACTCGGGGACAGCTTTCTGAGGCAATAAAGGGAAGAGTACGGAACCTAAGTGGATGTTTGCCACCACTTCAGAACCTAGTCCCACAATTGAGTCTGTGTTATCGGAATGAAAACAATTTACAAAAAAAATTACCTTATTTTCTACGGGAGGCTGTTTATTAAGAGGCGCGGCCCAAACGAACGAGATAATAATGTTTGTTTTGCTTTATTAAGTGTAATTTCGCGATTTTGCACGTCTAAAAAAGTGGCTCGTTTTATAGGTGCACCTCACAGTCAAAATGGCGTATTCGCCTTTAGGTCAGCGCGCGTCGCCCTCCCGCTATACCCACGACTCGCCGAAGAAGCTTGTGTCGAATTTCCCTCACAAATGGATGTGTAAAACAGACGTAGCTAATTCTATGCAATGGCATTATTCGAACACAGTCGTCATTCGATCGAAACGCGAGCCGAACCGGTCAACTTCGCGGAGCAGTACAGGTGCAGTAGCTCCACTCCTGTAGCTCTCCGTTCATTGCCACAGAGAGGTGTCCCCAAGTATAGCAAGTCAACGCATTGCGTTTAGTACACGAAGATACGGCAAGAGGTTCCTGCGTTGCCCTGAGATCACCACCTGAGTCTGCCCACGAAGCGGTGTCCGTGCTTCTTAACTACAACTGTGTCCTGTGCGAGCACCATTGGACAAATGGTGCATTCCATAACGCGAGTGCTAGTTCACCGCACGTTTCCTTCCGCACCCTCTTTAACCTCTGTATTGCCAGTGCTGATTACCACAGCGTATGTTATGGGCAATCAACCAGAAAAAAAAAAAACAGCTAGCTTCACACACACCGTGCAATTCGTCGGGCAGTAAAGCTGTCACCCCTTCGTCAGGCATTGCATTTTCCTTTTAATATTCAGCCCTGTTTGACTATAAATTTTATACGCCCATAGCTGGCTCTTGATAAGCGTCGGTCCTCGTAAGCTTGCGTTGAAACCGGCGAATTTACCGACAGCGTCGTCGCCTCGTCGCTAGCGCTCGGCGTGTCGCGCGCTGCGCGCGGTTTCTCAACGAACAAGACAATGTCGTAGCGAGAATGGCATCCGCAGACAAGGGTGTTATTCGAGACAAGAGCGGAGGGACAAGTGGCCCGCGTGGTCACTCCCCTCTCGCCTTCGTATGGCTTCCCACACATTCATGTGGCTCAAGAATGCGTGTAGGTCGGTGGTTGTGACGACACTTGATTTAGTATGTCGAAGGGCCGCATTCATACACCACCTTGCCGAGGATTTTTTCTTTTTTTTTTGCTACGTGTCAGTTCTCCCGTCAGTGACACCTCCTCTCCACGCGTATGATCACCTGAGTTTTAGCGAATGCCACAGAGTCCCAAAGACAGCTGCGCTGTATACAGTGTTTGCAAGAGAGTGAGAGAGTGAGGTGCTAGAAAAGGCAGAGAGGTTCAATTGACGCACGTCCGGTTTGCTACCCTGCACTGGGCGAAAGAATAAAGGGAGCGAAAAGAGATAGATGAAAAGAAAAGGGAAGAGAGATGAACAACTTCACAAGAACACTGATGAGGGCACAGCGCGAGCGTTCGTAGCCCGGTTGACTTCTCTGCCTTTAACGAATTCCAGTATGTTTATGGCAATTGAAGAAGAACCTGACTCTCAAGCAGTTCAGTTTGTCACTTTATGGGAATGTGCGCACGTTTTCTTTCTTTTCTTTGTTTTTTTGCTTGTTTAGCCGCGTTATGGAGATAAATTTTAAGGCCCTTATGCTGCCACTTACCGCAACCATTGTTCACATCACTTTTCCCATGACGTGGCCCTCTTTGGCCATCAAATAGTTCTTGCACCACGAAAAACCACAAAATCATAATCAGTCATTATTTTCTTTTTCGTTTCTCCTTTCCCACTCCCCAGTGTGGGGTAGTAAATCGGGTGCTACCGGCTTACACTGCCTGACTTCTCGTTACGATACTCTCTCTCTCTCTCTCTGCGATTGCTGACTTCTCTATAAAACACACGGGCTTGAAAAAGGGTGAATTACTTTGGAAACCAGACTTCTGCGAAGATAATGCATGGTAGTCTCAGGCAGCTTTCTGTTCAGAAGAAATTTATTCCATCGTGGTACGAATCTATAGCAATAGGAAATGAGCAGCTATGCGCTTATCTGTACATGAATTGCGTGTTTATACATGCACATAAATTACCTAAATAAGTACGCTATAGGCGCCTAGAATCATGCTAACGTCACCAGGATTTAATTAAGAAATGTCGCTCTCAACTTACTCCTACAGTGGTGAATAAAGGGCATTTACGTGGGGGCTGTCGAAAAATTTTTGCGTGCGTTTAGTTATAAAACCATGAACTGGATACACTGCCAATTAAATACGGAGTATATACATATGACAGATAAATTGTGTGATGTTGTAATCCATTCCATTAATGAAGCTTGCTTTTTTTTTTCTCTGCGCATATTCCTAGTTCATTGTGGTGATGTAGTGCTTGCGCGCGCATGCATTGGAATTTTCTGGCGAATAATTAGAGAATAGCGTGCTGTAGTACTGTGTACGTTGCTTTCGTGATGGCGTTGATCACGTGCGATATGTCGCACAGAACCCGCGCGCAACGCTGTTAGCAACGCAACGTACTCAGTACATAAAAGTTCTTTCTGTTTTTTTTTTTTTAGGGGCGAAGCTCCTGAAAGCGGCACCCGTTCGTCCCTCGTAGTAGTCGTAGTCGTAGTGTGTAACCAGTCTTACGTTTTGACCTGCAAGGTGGGGCCAGCGGGAGATTTCTCCTGTGCGTTGTTGATCAATAAAAAATTCGCTGCGTTCGCGTTAACTCGAAGCCGAATTCTCCTGTCTCTCATTCCCCATTAGCAGCCATTGGCATGTACATTGAGTACTATCTGACAAGAAATAGTTGCTACGTCATACTCGCTGGGCGTAACCTTTTTGGTTTTAGAAAGGTTTAGCGAGCGTTGAGCCACAGTGCCATGAATACAGTGAACTAGTATATGCCATGAACTCGAGGTGGTTAAAGGTGGGAAGTAGATACGAAGCGCAAGTCGTAAGAAAGTAAAAGCCGAATTCTTCTGTCTCTCACTACACATTAGCAGCCATTGGCATGTACATTGAGAATTTTCTGACAACAAAGGGTTGCTACGTTATACTCGCTGGGCGTAACCTCCTTGGTTTTAGACAGGTTTAGCGAGCGTTGGACCGCAGTGCCATGAATACAGTGAACTAGTATATACCATGAACTCGAGGTGGTTATTAAAGGTGGGAAGTCGACACGAAACGCAAGCCGTAAGAAAGTGTGCGAGTGCCACCTCTCCTTTAGTCCTTGGAATGTCCGCTGGATGGTGGTGCTTGTATATGGGGAATATATGGTGAAAAGATGCGAGATGGTGGTACTTGGAGTGTTGAATAGATGGACGAACGGACACACAGACAGATGCATGGACGGACGCACGTATGGCTGCACAGACGGATGTATGCATGGACGGACGCAGTCGCGGATGCATGGACGAACGAAGGGACGCACGCACGAACGGGCGGATGAACGCACAGATGGTCAGACAGACGGACACATGGACGGACGGAAGCAAAAACGAATGGACGGACGGATGCTTTGCCCCACTCTCCATTATTCACTCCGTGGATATGCTGCTTTTTTTTTTCGCATGACGAGACGCGTGATGCTATGGAAGAACTTTGGACTAACTTCGACTGCCTACTGAGGTTGTTCAACGGTCGCTTTAAAGTACGTCCTGGGGTGTTTCTTCGAAATCGGTTCCAACCAAAATGCAGCCGCTGCGGCCGGTAACCCATGATGTCGGCTCCAACTTGGCTGCCTAGGGTGATGGTTTCGCAATGTAACCGCCCCACGTGCTCGTTACCTGTACAGTAAGCTTGTACTGCTTCATGGTGGGTGGTTTTGTTGTGTGCATGTCAGGGTCGATTAATACGGTGGGGACGACGACTAGATATCGCGTGTAAAGCTACCAGCGATTCCGCTGAGTGCCGTGTATGCTTTTGTGCAGCTAAGCATATACAGTCGCACAGCGGTATCAGGGGAGGTGACCCCTTCTCTCCCACTCGTCCTCTTATTCATCTATACGAGGCTCCAAATAGACTTTTTTAGATTCGAAGCAGTTCTTTGACTAGCCTGCGTAACGCTGTCCGTCCGTGTCTCCGAGCCAACGCGTCGCACCACGCTCGCCTCACCGCAGCTGCTGGAAACGATGCCAACTAGGTCAAGTCACAGCTCCGCGTTGAGACCACTCTCTCCCTCACCCGCGGCAGCTGCTGACTCCTCCGCCAGCTCGCAACACACTTCTCTCTCGCTTCACCCTCTCCACCACCTGGAGAGGTGGTGGAGAGGGTGAAAATTAGTTACAGATTTAGTTGCGCGTCCGCAGTAGCTGTACGGACGCGGCCTGCCATCGCAAAGGCTTGCAGGCTGCGTCCATACTGCTGCTGCGGACGCGTGACTAAATCTGTGTACTCTTTCAGCTCGTTTATCTGCGATGAAACTTACGCGAAACTCAACCCGCCTCCCAATGTTTTTTGCGTTTTAAACAAACGTTTACTCGAGTAAGCGCTACACGAAGTTTTCTTTCAAATCATTCTTCCGGCACCCGCGTCGACGCCCGTTTATACGGGATCAACACCGTGTGCACCACTGCTATGTCGTATCCCATCTGGGTTCCCTTCGGCGAGATGGTTCATGATTGTTTTTAAAATAGTAGAGTTAGCTTTCCTGCTAAACAGTTTGAAAACTAAAGGCGGCTAGTCACTGCAAACAGCCTCTTCAAGCACGGCTTGCTTCCGCCATGACGTGGAAAATGTAGAGTAGGCTTTTTTTATACAAACCATAAAATAGACTAGTCTTAGCGCGTTCAACAATAGGACCACGTCTCTGCTCAAAGCATGGCAGGGGCCGCCATTACTTGGGAAAATATGCAATGCAGAAAAGCGCACTTGTGATTTATAAAAAGGGTCCGTTATCTTTGCTCAGCCGGACAAGCTACGTCACTGTGTAATGGGCAGGGTTAACGCTACCAGAGGTGTAGCCAAGGTTGGGGAGGGGGTTGGGGGTTTAAACATTCGCGAAGTTTAAAAAATCTTTCATGCGCATATATACACGTACACATACAAACGAACGCACACACATAAGATATGGTTAAATCCCCCTCCCCAAAAAAAGATTTTGGCTGTGTCTCTGATGGCTACGCATCGCTACTTCTTTGCAGAATAGTTGGTTCGTACTTCAAAAACTCAACTTGCTGCACCAGTTGAAGGAAAAGAACTCAGTACTGTGCTCTTTTCTGTCTCCCTTTTCTTTTTCCTTCAGCTTGCTCAGCAAGTCGAGTTTTCAGGCTATATGCATCATATTTGACGATAAGGACAACTGAGGGCCTCTCATTTTTAATAATTGGCGAGTAAATTCGTTCGAAATCTTGTTGACAGCTTCATGTGCCCCCCCCCACGAAGCTTCGAAAAAATTCGCGCAGGAGAGGTGGTCGACTGGAAGCAAGAGCTGAGACGCCACTTTTTTCGAAGCTGCCACAACAAGTAAAAAAAAACCGCGGTGGTGGCTGGGTCGCGCAGGATTAGCCGAAACCTGATACGACACGACAAACATAATTAAAACTGCATATTGTATTGTTTATCCGACAACACAGGCGTTGTTTTTTAACGTGATGACAAATGTGATTATGCTTAGAAGTTTCCCGAGAAGCATTTATTGATTCTCGTACACCCCAAGCGACGCACTACTTTTTGGTCGCGGCAGTACACAGCGCAAACAAGAGCGCTAGCTTTGACAGCGTTGCACATGATGCATGAAACGGAGTATAGTAGAGTTAGCTTTCCTGCTACACAGTCGATGCAAACAGCCTCTTCAAGCACGGCTTGCTTCCGCCTTGACGTAGAAAATGCAGAGTAGGCTTTTTTTTTATACAAACCATAAAATAGACTAGTACTAGCACGTTCAACAATAGGACCGCGTCTCTGCTTAAAGCATGGCAGGGGCCGCCATTACTTGGGCAAATATGCAATGCAGAAAAGCGCACTTGTGATTTATAAAAAGGGTCCGTAATCTTTGCTCAGCCGGACAAGCTACGTCACTGTTTAATGGGCAGGGTTAACGCTACCAGAGGTGTAGCCAAGGTTGGGGAGGGGGTTGGGGGTTTAAACATTCGCGAAGTTTAAAAAATCTTTCATGCGCATATATACACGTCCCCATACAAACAAACGCACACACATAAGAAATGGTTAAATTCCCTCCCCCCAAAAAAAGATTTTGGCTGTGTCTCTGATGGCTACGCATCGCCACTTCTTTGCAGAATAGTTGGTTCGCATTTAAAAAACTCAACATGCTGCACTAGCTGAAGGAAAAGAGGTCAGTACTGTGCTCTTTTCTGTCTCCCTTTTCGTTTTCCTTCAGCTTGCTCAGCGAGTCGAGTTTTCAGGCTATATGCATGATATTTGACGATAAGGACAACCGAGGACCCCTCACTGTAACGGAACTTCCAACCCACCCACACCCTCTAAGCAGAACTGTGCACACGCTGATGCAGCAAACTCCCGCAGGCAAAAGCCTATAGCCGGGGCCGCCACTAACACCCCAGCCTCTGGCCAAATTTGCGACGTGACAACGGCTCCACGGGAGCCCGCTCTCTGTGGGTCCTACACGCTTCGCGTACCAGCGTGGCCCAGAAATGCCCTGTGTCTTATCTGCATAAACAGTGCAGACGAGATGCGCTCGTCGATCACGTCCCCCGACATAAGTAAGCCTTCGATTATCCTGGAATGCGTGCACCCGTCCAAGGGTGAACGCTTCCGAACCCCACCCGTGTTCAGGTTGCCTCGACACGCATAGAGGACAATAGAGATTAGAAACACAAGCCTAGGAAGTAAAGGATGCCAGAAACCGTTCTGGGCTGTCGTTTTATTGCCAGTTTTACTGCACTATTTATTTTTTTTTGAAAAGTGACTGACACGCTGGATAATAAATTTTCGGTCAACCTAACCTCGGATGACTGCCAGTTGGGCGTGTTGGTAAAGGTTCATGGTGAAAAAAAGCGCTAAAAATACACACACTCAGAGAGTGTCTGTGTTTCAGAGCTTGTCTGTGTCATCTCTGAGTGCGTGTTTTTTTAGCGCTTGTTTCATCATCAACTTAACCTCTAAAGCTAATGAAACAACAAATATAAACATCTGGTTGGGTTATAGTAAAAAAACGTGTTGCTTTGAATATGCACGTCAGTCAACGATCACTTCTATTTTAATGACCAGAACAAAGAATACGAGACGTTTATTTTTCCAGCTTTCATCACAGCACCGAGAATGCCCTGAAGTCCGGCAGATTCCTTGCAACATGCATCCTCTACATCACCGAGCAAGGCGGCTTGGTCGGGTTAACATGATCAGGAATAACTATCGCAATGACCCGTAGGCGTGACACGTGGACGCATACGAGTATCCGGGACGTAACACCTTCACTATTACCGTCGCAGATTACAAGGGCACGGTACTGGCATTGGCAACCATCCTTGCCAAATGTGAGGACACATCTGAAGTGGCTGCTATAGCACTCCCCACTTAGGCGAGCGAGGATCCCGTTGTGGTCTTCACCAACTCACAAACAGCGGCACGGAACTACTTGAAAGGCAGGGTCTCCTCCCAACACGCATCGAGTGGGTATCAGGCCGGGTCACGAAGTCTCGAGGGAAATGAAATGGCATACACCGCGGCCCGCGAATGCGTCAAACGGGCTTCCCCACACGAGATCCGAGGCACTTTTCACTGAACAACACGATCAGAAGCAAGAGAGTATGTACCACAAGCGTATCATGCGTTACTGCCACATTATCGACTAGAACGCAAGTCATACCTTCCGCCACATCTAAAACTCACCAGGGACAAAGGCACCGATATACAGGCGCCTTTATATCTATCTATATATAATATATATATATATATATATATATATATATATATATATATATATTATATATATATATATATATATATATATATATATATATATATATATATATATATATATATATAATATATATATATATATATATCGGCGGTTCATCGCTTTCTTAAGACACTGGTCCAGTGTCTTCAAGGAAATGAAGAAGTGAAGAACCGCCCTGAAGACTTGGGTGTGGTGCCGTGCAGGGAAGAGGAGGTGTCTCTGTGTAGCCGCGAGCAGAACTTAAGACAACCGCAAAACAGTCGCTCCCCTCCCCCTCTCTCGTCATGCAAGGCCGACGCAGACAACGTCTGCTAGTTAAAAAAATGGCAGATCCCAGGAACAGTGGGAATCGATGATATGCGAAGCACGAATGAGAAATCTTGATATGTCACTTTGAAATCAACAAAACGTTAAGAGGTGGAGGTAAATGATGCCGCACATGACTTCCATGTCAAGATTATCATGTTTGGATGTGTCGTTTACCTTCGTCATCTATTCACGTCACGTGACACCAAATTTGGTATATATGTGAAGCTAGCGAAACGGTCGCGAGCGCGTTATGAGCGTGGTACGTTGTCATGTTCTCACATGGCACGCGTGTCAGGATTATCATGTTTGCACCAGTCATATACCTTCGTCATCCATTGGCGTCACGTAATACCAAATTTGGCATTATGAAGCTAGCGAAACGGCCACGAGTGCATCATCAGTGTGGCATGTAGTCATGTTGTTACATGACACGCATGTCGTGATTATAATGTTTGGATGTGTCATTTACCTATGCCGTCCGTTCTCGTCGCGTAATACCGAGTTTGGTACATGTGAAGCTAGCGAAACGGCCGCGAGCGCAGCATGAGCGTAGCATGTAGTCATGTTGTTACATGACACGCATGTCATGTTTATCATGTTTGCACCAGTATCACACCTTCGTCATCCATTCACGTCCCATAATACCACATTTGGTATAAGTGAAGATAGCGAAACGGCCGCCAACGCATCATGAGCGTGAGATGTAGTCATGTTGTTACATGACAGGCGTGTAATGATTTTCATGTTAGAGTCTGTCGCTTGTGTTTGCCATGCAATCATGTCATACGATACCACTTTTGCAACATGTCATGTAAACAAAACCACCGCAAGAGCTGCGGGACCATAACATGTAAATCATTACATTCATAACATACATGTCATGGTTTTCATGTTATGACTAGTTAAATATGTTCTTCAAACAGTCGTGTTTTGCTATGCCAAGTTTGGTATCGATACTAGTATTGAAACGGCCAGGAGAGCTAACAGTCGTACGTGGCTAGATAGATAGATAGACTTTTAAATTTTTTTATTCATAATACCCCTAAGGGCCCTCTCACAGGAAAGTATTACAAAAAAGGGGGGGGGGGGCTACAACACATACATGTACATGAAATGATTAATAGGGCCAGAAAACGCGCAAACCAAACACTATACAGCTGCTAAATAGATTAGAGGAAATATAAGGTCAATATTCTTACCACATAATCTTAAATATTATGTGTCAAACAATAATAAAACTATAAAAGTATTTTAAAATTGATCTAAACAAAGAAGGAAATAGAGTCACAAGAGTACAATAAAACACAATCTAGCTTACTACAAGCACACGCGCCGTCAAAGCATAAAGGAATGACAACATCACCATCAGCACGTGTGAAATACTGAATTGGGCAAACACAGCCATAAATAACACGAACCATGAACATACACAGTTTATACAGAAAACACGGTTTGATTGATTTCTGGCGTTTAACGTCCCGAAACTACCATATGGTTATGAGAGACGCTGTAGTGGAGGGCTCCGGAAATTTCGACCACCTGGGGTTCTTTAACGTGCACCCAAATCTGAGCACACGGGCCTACAACATTTCCGCCTCCATCGGAAATGCAGCCACCGCAGCCGGGATTCGAGCCCGCGACCTGCGGGTCAGCAGCCGAGTACGTTATCCACTAGACCACCGTGGCGGGACAGGAAACACGGTTGCGGCTGTGGCGGCTGCATTTCCGATGGAGGCGGAAATGTTGTAGGCCCGTGTACTCAGATTTGGGTGCACGTTAAAGAACCCCAGGTGGTCGAAATTTCCGGAGCCCTCCACTACGGCGTCTCTCATAATCATAGCGTGGTTTTGGGACGTTAAACCCCACAAATCAATCAATCAGGAAACACGGTTTGCAGAAGAAAGAGGGGGGGGGGGGCGCATACCGCAAAAGATAGATAGATACGCTCAAAGTAGCCGAAGTTCGCTAAGAAATGCTTCGTATTTAAAAAAAAACACACAACTGCTCACGTGTCACAACAGTTTACTGCCCCCCCCCCCCCCCCCCTGTAGGTACTAGATCGTGCGTTCGGAATTCATTCAATAGCGTCTTTCCTGTGCTTTCGCTTGACATAGAAGGCAACGCTTCTCCTTCATATGACACTCATAATCATTACGAACCTTGCACTGTACGCGATATACCCGAGCATCAACGGAAGACAAGACAGCGGTATGCCCCACCGCACAAATCGCTTAAAGTTGAGGAAGCTCGCCAGCTAAGGCAAATTCAGGTTAACACCTATGCACATTTGGAAAGGTGGCTTCACATAAACCACAATGCATATGCAAACCAATGTCCGTAGTGCGAGTCATGACCCACGTTGCGACACGTCACATGGGACTGCCGGAACAAGCCTATGGAGGTTCAGTCGCCTCTGATACTCACGCTACTGGGGGAGCCTTTGGAGGCCGCCTTCGCCCGACCTGACCTGAAGACCCAGAGGGGTCTCCTGGATCAAGGTGGTCGAGCAGCAGCGGCCACTAGTGTTCTGGAATTGGCAAACCACCCTTGACATTCTCCCCTCCTTTTTTTTCTTTTTTTTGGTTTTTTTTATAAATAAAAATGTATCATCATAATCATCATGATCATCATCTCCTTCATTCAATTAATAAGAATATTAAAGACGAAATAATATTTAGGCATTCCCAATCCACACCCAGATACGCAAAATTAACGGGCACTCTGCGACGCACTTACTCGACTTCCCCTCGTGGAAAGATGCGGGCAGCAATTTTTTTCAACCTAAGGACTGTTATATACATACTATTTCTTTCTAAGTAGACGGGGAGACAAAAAGAGAAAATTAAAGGAACGACGGGTGGGGTAACGAGATGAAGTGTTCACTTCATCCCTATACTTGGGAAAGAGAAAGGGAGGTCAAAATAATGCAACGTAAGAAGAGAAGTTTGTGACAGCGCTATGAAGTCATCGCTATAGTATCTCACAGGCGAGACCAACCAATTGTGAAAAGTCGTGGTTAATTATCTGCCGAAATTGTTAAACAATTTTCCAAAACACGAAACTACTACCCACAAGTGTGAGGTCCATGGGATGGCTTTATGCTCTCCCATAGTAGAGAACCAAGTTCGCTAAATCGGTGACCACTTTTTTTCTAAACACACACTTCGCCCATTGGTGAGTACGAAGTAGCCGAGTAGTAAAGTGTCCTGTACTCAAAATTGTTACACTTTTTTTAAACACATAGTCGTTATCTGAGTCATCCAACATTCGTTCTAAACGCTTTCCCATAGTAGAGTACCATGCACTCTAATTCATCAACCAATTTATCTAAACACATTTGCTTCTGGTGAAGAAATGCGAGACGGGCAAAGAGCCCGTTTCGTTAATGCCTACGGGATGGCTTTATGCCGTCTCATAGTAGAGTCCAAATACTCTAATTTTTTTTCTAAGCACTTGCTATCCTATAGTAGAGGACAAAGTACTCAACATCGTTAAACACTCCTCGTAAACGGCCTCGAAGTCATTCGCGTTAATCATCTGATATACCAGGTCCCTAGAATTTCATTCTTTGTGAGATGGTGGTTGTCCAGTTGGCTGGTTCGGCCTCCACTCCTCTTTCGGAGTTGCAGCGGACGCACTTAGAGGATAAAACTGATATAATGAAACGAACTTTTGGGCAGCATCCTTTTTAACTCCTGAAAATCATAACTTGAGCTGTCTTGCTTGTCTTGCGACATTTCTGCGACAACGAGGGCTCACCGCTCTGTTTAAGAGAAGTGATATTTTTCGCGCCACGAGTCTGCGCAGGGCCGTGCGTGACACTGTTCTTGAACCCAATCGTGGATATGTATTGATACCCGTGAGTTGACCAGTATGGTGTTTTTCTCAGTTCGTCACATGACAGAGGACAGGTACCACGGACGCTGGCAGCATGGCGCGACGGCATGCGTTACAGTTAGCTAGATCCATGACACGGATTTCCTCAGATGCAGTAATTTATTGACATAATTTTATTTATTTATTTTTGTACTTGTATAACGAAGGATTTGATTGTAATTTATTCACATACGTACTTAACCCTTTGAAGAACTTTGTACACGTTTCTGTGCACAATTTATTTTGCTATTTGTTTGAATCTCTTTGCGTACGCAACTTCTTTTTGCTAGTTGTGCCGAGTAGTGTTTAGGAGCAAGCGAGATGCATTGAACTTTCGATTAACTTATCATCCTGCATAATGAATACGTTTTAAATGAATATTTTTCTCCGTATCGCTGCATACGGCCAATTTGCTTAAGGCATTACCATATTCAACGAGTAGTTGAATTCTTGGCTTTCGTGAGGCACTTGGAAAGTATACTTTGTTTCATCAAAATGAATTGAACAAAAAATAAAATCACATGATATTTCGAGCGTGTGGTTTAATTTTTACTCAAATAAAACATGATCGGCTGCCTTGAAAATAAATATACATTTAATTGTAATGTGATTAAGATCTATTATTATAAAACAGGAAACTCAACTTATTAGGACATCCTCTTTGTTGCAATAGAACATTCAGCGTCTTGAAATAATGTATGCATTTAGTGCATTCACAAACAATTTGTTATACTCGCACATCAATGAGCTTAGCTTTGTGGCGTCCACTTTTCCGTGTGTGTATTCAGAGTTAGGCTTAAAGAGCTTTACGTTCAGGCTTCAAAGAAATTTTTTGACCTGATTTAATGATACGCATTACACGTTTCTTTCGTTTTTTTCGGGTACAAAGGTCATAGCGTGGTTGTTGATTTCTAGAGCGTCGGCATTCGACATTCGAGACCCAGGCATAACATGCAAACGTTGTAACTGTCAATTCACTTTAATGATTATGTGAATGATTTATGACGCCGCTACATAGAAGCTTATGTGGTCATAGAACCTCTATTTCGCCGCAGAACGCTTTGCATTTGGCAGCTTAGCATCCAAGACCGAGAAGTTCTTTGCTGTTTTTTTTGTAGGCATCCTAGTTTTTATGCATGGCCTTTTTTTTTTTTAGGGGTTAAGCTCGTTATGCCGTGGGTCGTACGTTCCGTGTCGTCGTAGTAGCCACCTCTAGTTTAGTTCTTAGAATGTCCGCTGGATGGCGGTACTTTTATATGACTAATATATGATGAAAAGATGCGAGATGGTGGTACTTGAAGTGTTCACTAGATGGACGGAGGGACGCAAGGACTGACGGATGCTTTGCCCAACTCATCATCATTCACTCCGTGAATATGCTGTGTTTTTTTGTCCATGTATTGCCGTATACTTCTTCTGTCATACCAAAAGGAACAACAGCCACAAAAAGATGGTCTTGCATGTGCTAAAAGCAAAATGTTATCTAGAAGCAGGTGACTGGGGGATACTTCGAATCAATTTGGACTGTTTGCAATTTATTAACGTGAATATAAATTAGCAAGACGCCCGTTTTCGCTTCGCGACCCCACTCAAAATACGGCAAATTGGCAGCGAATCAAACCTGCGCCCTTGCGTTTGGCAGCGCAGCGCCATAGCCGCTAACCCACTTTTTTGGCAAAGCAACTTAGCCAACATGAGGGCTGAACTAAAATTTAGGAAGTATAATGGGAACTACTCCATTGCCAAACGTCCATTCGTGAGCAATAACGTTGGGCAAACTTAAGTGTATGGTTGCCTATAGTTATATTAAAAAAAAAGCCGAAACTTAGGCTAAAAGTAGCCAAATGGGCGTAGCCATTTATTCTTAGCGTCATACTTTTAGCAAAATGGTAAAAAAGTGGTATTATCAAGAGTTCATTTTTAATATTGAAAAATGAGTAATATATTGAAGCCACAATGAAATGTAGGAGTTTTTTTTTCTCTTACTTGGTGTTAAGGCATAAACGAATTGCCTGTCAGTGAACAAATTACAAATTTTAAGCGCCTTCATATATTTTATGTACGTTAGGTAGAGTAACTGCCAGAGGCGGGCTACAATTGGAACATTTCCACCATCTCTTAAGCAGGAACATGATTGTAGAAGCAGGTCGTGCTAGTATTCGCGGACCGAAATCATTAGTACTTACCATGATGACAGTCAACTTCAAGCAGTGGTATCCGTAAGTCGGCGAACTCACTTGCGACTTTTGCGAGTTGACTCAAACTTAGGCAGATTCATATCGAACCGTGAGTCTAAGTCTGAGTGGGTTCGATATAGAAAAAAAATAGTAAGTCTGAGTTCGAGTGAATCCAGTTCAGGAAAACATTGGTGAGTGTGATACGAGAGAGCCCGAAGGGCGAGGTATGTTTCATGAGTAAGCTCTACATTTTTTGCCGACCTATGGTGGTATCAGAAGATGACAAGCCCAACTTTATTTTGTAACAGATAAATATATATTTTTTAAGGGCGAAGCTTCTTAAGGCGTGGGCTGTGCGTCCCCTGTATGTAGCCACCTCTCGTTTAGTTCTTGCAGTGTTCACTAGATGGCGGTACCATCACCTGTATGTAGCCACCTCTCGTTTAGTTCTTGCAGTTGTCATTAGATGGTGGTACTTGCAGCTGATGATGAAAAGATGCAAGATGTTATAAACTAGACGGCGGTACTCATAGTTGCTAATGAAAGATCCGAGATGTTATAAAATAGGAATGATGTCACATATGGCACGTGTCATTGGTGGAAGGCAATCGTTTGATTTAGTGCGGCGACGAACGCTAGGGGGAGCGTTGTCATAAACTCGAGTGGGCAAAATGTACTGAGGATTCATGGTTTACCAGGTTTACCTCCGGAGCTTCGCCCCCTCATAATCATTAACTTCGTGAATATGGTGGCACTTTTTTCAAGTCTACACGAGAAGACGCGCCGTGCATCAGTTTTAGAAGCAGCTCCATGGCTCGACGCGTCAAAACTCGATGGCGGGCAGTGTGGCAGCCATGCATTCCTCGACATGCGTGCAACTTCGTCATTAGACAGTTAAAGCTTGGCATGCGCAGCGCCTGAAGAACTACGCGGGGTGCGTTTATTACGTAACGGCTGAGGCTGGCGCGCACAGCGTAAGCTTACCGTACGCAACAACCGAAACGTGGAGTGCGCGTCGGCGTAAATAGCCTTGAATTTGAATGCTGCCATGCGCCATCTATAGGCGAAGAAACGAACTATACACTACCCAATGGACGCGGCCTTTTTTCGCAGCAGCCATGCCGTCGACACTTGCAGCTGTCGAGATCTCGCGAGACGGTCGCCGGTAAGGTATATGCGGTAAGGCCCTAGCGGTCGCGTCGTAAGCACCGAGATCTAGCGCGCGCATCTTTTGCGTGCGCAAACGCACGTATCTCTCTTAGGTTCAGCGCATGCGCAGTCTTCCTCTCTCTCACCCGTTGCGTGCGCAAGACCGTTGCGCGCACTAAACTAGAACTGTCTATTATGTTTTAGCCGAAAAGCCTACTTAAATTTCATCTTCAAAGGGACACTAAAGAGCAACAATCACTTGGTTTAAATTGACCAACTGCACTCTGAGAACAGCAATGCCGTATGTTTCAGTATCATGAGTTCGGTATTAGCGGTGAAAACAAACGTTGAAATCTTCATTTTTGGATTGCGCGCTAAAATCTCTGCTAGGACATAACCAATTTCAAAAAAGTATCTGTCGTATTTTCGAGACATTGGCGTGACCAAATTTTCTGAAACTTCGTATGTTAGGTCTGTGGTACGCACAGATGACAGTATACTTCATTTACATAGATTAGAAGCTACGTAGGGACCCAGCAGACGCCTTTCAATATCTATAACGTATGACGTCAAGGTGTTTGGAGCGGGTGTTTCCAGGCAGCTTCTCCGCCCGTATATCTTTTTCGCGCGTTTTATCTACCAAGTGTCGTGTCACGGTTCGAAGGGTGATTACGGTAATGTGCAACTGTAGTTCATTAATACTCTGAAAATCACTTGACTCCGTATTGTCCCCTCAGTTGCAAGTATTGATGTATACCTTACGCCCCCCCTTCCTCCTCGAAGCGGAAGATGTGTCACGCCAAGCGAACAAAAACTTCACTCCATCGTAACAGGCTCAGTGAGCGTTATGTTCAAGTGTTCCGATGAGCACCAAACTTCCGGCGGGAGAGGACGTGCGAATGCGATAGGGGGTGGCTTGAATGGGGCTCCTCCCACCTCCTTTCCGAAATTTTTATATTTTTCTAGCGTATATATACACGCACACATACAAATGCACGCACGAACATCTATTAGGTGTGGCTGAACTCCCCCACTACCTTCCACCGCGATTCAAATTTCAACGACTGTACGGCTAGATGGCGTTGGTAAAATATATCCTTAATGTACTTGCTGTGGGGGTGTTGAGGAAACGATGGTACATGTTCTGATTTCATGCGGCGATATCCACCCAGGTATACGGGGGGGTACAAGTCTACATGAGGCTTTGGGTTTTAGGGACAAACATGGAAAGCTGAACACGTCCGCGATAGAAGCAATTAAGACATGGTTAGAGTATTGGTGGCAGAAAATTAGAGATAGAGGACAGAAATACTTGGAAGACGAGGTCATTCTGTCTGAAGAGGCAGTGACACGGAACGCAAATGAATATTTTTGTTTGTTGTAAAAATATCAATTCAATCGAAGTAGATAAAGTATTAGGCCAACATAAAAAGAAAGATTTCGTTTTTTTTATTATTGCGCGCCTGGTATACATAAATGTCACCGCCCCGTTATACAGCTGATGCTAATAGCATACATTTATTCTTTTCCCAAGCGAGAAGTTAATGTGATGATGTCTTCGTGTGATGCAACGTTTTGTGACGTCATTAGGACATCGAAAAGTGAGTGATCTCTGACGCTATCGTGACGTGATCACGAAATAGTGATTGTCTTTTCATCGCTCGCGTGTACTCGCACCGCCGACGCCGAATCTTAGTGTATGATTGATGACGCACGTTGAAGGCTTTCGCGTTAATATAGGAGGTGCATACTTCCTCTAAGCAGTCTTTCATAATCGGTTAGCCAAGAGCTCCCATCTGCAGGATTGGTCTACAATACCGACCTCCAGAGGTTCTCATTGCCGAACGATGTTGTTTAGTTTCGGGTTTTGTCCCGTTCCAGCACCTTATGGAATCTCGACGAATCAGCGTTTCCCCGCGTGCAATCCTTAGCACGGGCTGTATAGCGCCGCTCGAGTGGACGAACGCGTTCGTGGCGGAGCTATGGATTAGGGCGCTCGTTCGACGCAGGCGCGCGAGTTCGCGGCTTAAGCTGCGGCTAATTAGGTGGGCTCTCCGTGACTCGACGCACCCGCTGGCGTTGGTGGAGGGAGTGGACTCCGTAGGCCGACGTGTCTGAGAATAAATAACCGGCTCCTCGAGACTCATTAAAGGTGGACCCGAAATGTCGATGGGCAGCGCGAATCCCGGGGTGTTAGAAGAACTGCCACTTTTAGTGAGGATTGAGTGACTTTCTTCCGGTGTGCTTTGTTTATTTCTTTTTATGTGAACGTTCCGGAGGCACGTGCTTCGAAGTAGACTAAATAACTCAAACCAGCTGGCGTTAGCATATCGTGAAACGCTAACATTCATACTTTCCGAGGTCAACTTCAGAAAAATAGAGAGGTTGAGAATCAAGCTCCGTTGCGTAGGTTGCTCTTGCGTTCGCAGCATCAGAAGAGTTTGAGAACTGGGTCAAACGCAGATTGCGTTGCGTCAAACACATGGGGCGCCACCCGTGGCCAAATTTGAAATTATGCGAGACGCGGGAAATACGGCAGCATGGATCGCGCTGCCTCTGCACCGTCTTGCTGGTGATCCAAGACGCCTCGGTGCCCCACCCTTCAGCACTATGGAGGCTACAGGGCCCCTAAGCCAATAAGAAAGGGCGATTAGCTTCTCCACGTGTATTCATTCGTGCCATGTCGTCTGCTCACCGAATTGTCTCTACACACTCATTGCAGATAAGGCTGGTTTTTTAACTTAAAAATACATTAAAACTGTGAAACAAACAGTCACACCAGGAACTTCAAGCGTACCATCGATTTGTTGCTCTGCACGCTGAAGTTCGTGTATAGGTGCTCATGCCGGCGGATAACTTCACATTGTGTCCGTTTCTCTCCCACGCTTATCGTGGTTATAGTATAACTCCTTCTCCGTCAACGCGCTCCTTCGCGTTTCCCGCTGCAATGCTTCTTTTCTCTCTCTCTCTCTTTTTGTATCCGTCGAAAGAGGATCTGACGTGCACGAAACGCTGTGCCATGTTGCATGTCTGATGTTTGAAGATGCAGCGTTCTTGGTCTGGCGACGCAGCCCAAGCCCTGCCTGGGCGCGTTATAGTCTTAGCACGTGCGGTTAAGCAAGCAGCATATCTACACGTATACCTGATGTTTTATTCCCAGAGTAAGATGAAACAAGTCGATGGTGGATTTCACCATTCATTTGTTGCTGTCAGTGCAGTGGGCGTGTAGCAGGAGCGAGTTCGGATCAAAGCGGGCGGTCGCTTCTGCATGGATTCTTGCAAACGCAGTCATCGGGAGTAAGGGACAGAAATATTAACATGCGTGCGAACTAAATGCGAACAATAAACGTATAGCATAATGATGTGGTGTAATACACACCAAACAAACGCCAATTTCAGTCAACCTGGTCAATTTTAAGGCCCTCATTATATCTGAAACCATGTTTTTCTGCGCAACTATGTGGCTTTGTTACACTCCATAGCTTTGGTAGTGCTGAACCAAAAGGTTTTGGGCCTTCGGTCAGCACGAACACGAGATCCCAAGATTTACTTAGTTTCTGTGCATGCGCTCTGGCGCGTCGCAAGCTTCTTGGGTCCCCAAGCTCCTTGGGGCCCCAATTCTCAAACTCTCTGATGTCTCACCATTGACAGATCCAGAGTTGATGGGTGTGACGATGAATGAGAGAGTGAGCGATTGAGAAAGAGTGAGTGAGTGAGAGAGTGAGTCAGTGGGTGATTGGGTGCGAGTGGGTGAGTAGAAGAGTGGCTGTCTGAGTGACTTCGAGTGAGTGAAGGATTGATTGTGTGATAGACTGCAAGTGAGTGAGGGATTGACTCTGTAAGTGACTGCAAGTGAAAGAGTGAGCAAGCGAAAGAGTGAGTAAGTGAAAAAATAAGTGAGTGAGTGAAAGAGAGGGTGAATGAGTGAGCGAGTGAGTGATTGAGTGAGTCAGTGGGTGATTGGGTGCGAGTGGGTGAGTAGAAGAGTGGCTGTCTGAGTGACTTCGAGTGAGTGAAGGATTGATTGTGTGATAGACTGCAAGTGAGTGAGGGATTGACTCTGTAAGTGACTGCAAGTGAAAGAGTGAGCAAGCGAAAGAGTGAGTAAGTGAAAAAATAAGTGAGTGAGTGAAAGAGAGGGTGAATGAGTGAGCGAGTGAGTGATTGAGTGAGTCAGTGGGTGATTGGGTGCGAGTGGGTGAGTAGAAGAGTGGCTGTCTGAGTGACTTCGAGTGAGTGAAGGATTGATTGTGTGATAGACTGCAAGTTAGTGAGGGATTGACTGTGTAAGTGACTGAAAGTGAAAGAGTGAGCGAGCGAAAGAGTGAGTAAGTGAAAAAATAAGTGAGTGAGTGAAAGAGAGGGTGAATGAGTGAGTGGGTGAAAGTGTCAGTGAGTGAAAGAGAGAGTGAGCGAGCGAATGACTTTGCAAGATAGTGAAAGAGTGAGTGGGTGACTCAGTGTGCGAGGAAGTTAGTGAGTGTGTGAGTGATCTTGATATGTCGTATTCTCTATTTCGTTTATTTTCTTTTTTTTCTTTGTAAGCGGATAAGCAACTTTCATTATGAAAATTAGCATCCAGGATGCAGATTATTCACATCTTTTCGAACGAACTCCTGTCGCCCGAACTCCATGGCACTTATGTGCACCTGAGCTATCAAAACGTACCTAATTCGTTCCCTATACAGCCGCACACACACACACACACACACACACACACACACACACACACACACACACACACACACACACACACACGCGCGCGCGCGCGCACGCACATACACACACACACACACACAAACGCTTCTGTACGTTGCTTCAAGGTTCGGCCTATGGAAGTCTGTGCGTCACTTCTTCCGATTAGTGCGGCGCGAAAGACGCGACAACCAGGCAATCACCGCGAGAACTGGCGTGGTCACTTGAAGCTCTGGCAGTCGGCTCACGTCTTGGCCCTCTCATTTATTTAAGCACGTCAAGATTTGTGTTTCCTGAAGCTGTGTGTGTGTGTGTGTGTGTGTGTGGGTGTGTTGAAGAGGGCATGAGGGCGCAGCTCCAAGCTTAAGCGGGTCCTCCGTACTGGCAGTCGGCAAACACTGGACTTCCATATGTCTCTCGCTCGACCTTTGCGGTGGAAAGAAAAAAAAAGAGAAAAATAATGAAGCGTGTTTGCACAATGTTTGCTTTTACTTAAGCTTAGTTATCGTTCTGACCGTATTTTTTTTTTCTTGCTTAGGTTCACCGAGAAAGTCGTGCTTGAGCTGTTTAGCTCTGTACACTATATATCCTCTTCACAGCATACATTCCGCGCCATCTCCACAGCAAAGCTATTAAGTCGTTCTTTTCCCCCTTGTTCACTGCTGCAATAATTAGTGAGATAATCACCTAGCAATCATTTTTTTTTTCATTTTTGGTCTTCCTTGGCGCGCCATAAACAGAACCACTAGCCAATCGACGTACGTAACAAGAAACAAGATGCACACTGCTACGCTTTGCACTGGGGCAAAGTATAGCCAGGCTCTTATTAAGGAACGACGTAAGTTGCTCCTTCGTTTTCAGGCGGTTAGAAAGTAATCTGGGTATGAGTTAGTTATCAATGTACAAAAGAATTAGATACGTCGTCTGTAATCTGTACTCAGTCTGCTGCTTGAATCACGCAGTAGTTCCCAGAAGAGGTCAAAATTTGCAACTTGACGACTAAGTATACCCCGAACGTAATGTGGCATTTTTATCCTGGCCTATTACTGCATGCTCCGAGCATTAATACGTATAGGCTGGATAAACATCCGGATGATGCACATGTTGCGGAAGAACCACCAGTTTGAGTAGATCTCTGATTTGCGCTTCCTACGGAAAGCACAAAACTTGCCAGTTCTAGCCTCTCATTGTGAAAAAGAAACGCCATGTGTCGTATAGAGTGATGAATCGGGCTGTCCGGTATGGTTCAGTACCTACAGCAGCGCCTCTTCTTTGGTTTCCTGTCTCGTCCTCGTCTCGTCATCCGCAGCGCAACAAGAAATCGTGAATCTTTTATCACTGTGTACAAACTTAGAGGTGATCCCATCCTTTCACTTAGATGTCTGGTATTCTCGCTCCCATGTCGGCTGTTCCTGTGTCCTGATGTATTACTTAGGCATTTAATCGCGCAAACAAAGTTCATTTACGAGGCCACACCACATGGGCGCATTCATGTTGAGATCTGTTCCTACAGGTGCCGGTTCGCTCCCAGTGACTCCAGGGAGCTTACAGGCGGTCTAGTAGGCTCTTTATAGGTTGCTCACAAGTAAAGTGTCTGCTCTTTCAATTAAATCATTCAGCTCATTCCCGCATGTTATCCAGAACATTTGTTGGACTTTATCTCACGTAAAATTATGCGCCGATATCGTGTGTACACGTCAGAACTCTCAAACTATAACGTCCATTTCGTACCGGTTGTATATTTCAAAATATATTTTTGAATCACCTGTAAAGCAGCATTCCATCAGTAACTCATCATTCCACCAGTTCTACTGTAAACCACTGTAAACCGGAATTATACCACTGTAAACCACTGTAAACCACTGTAAACAGCATTAAACATGTGAACTGTAAACAGCACTGTAAACCAGCACTGTAAACTGTAAACCAGCGCTGTAAACCAGCATTAAACATGTGAACTGTAAACAGCACTGTAAACCAGCACTGTAAACTGTAAACCAGCGCTGTAAACCAGCATTAAACCACTGTAAACCACTGTAAACCAACTGTAATTCCTCTGTGAACCAGCATTCCATCAGTTCCACTGAACCAGTAAGTGTTTGACTGAAAATGCTTGTAAGGGCAACGAGAGTGTCACTCGTTGTTTGTTGATTGATTCGTCGGGTTTAACGTCCCAAAACCACCATATGGTTATGAGAGACGCCGTAGGGGAGGGCTCCGGAAATTTCGACCACCTGGGGTTCTTTAACGTGCACCCAAATCTGAGCACACGGGCCCACAACATTTCCGCCTCCATCGAAAATTCAGCCGCCACAGCCGCAATTTGATCCCGCGACCTGCGGGTCAGCAGCCGAGTACTTTAGCCACCAGACCACCGTGGCGGTGTGTCACTCGTTGTTTGTGAAACTTGTAGTAGCCACATAGAATTTCTTATAAAATACGCTATAGGGAACTCTGACGATATCATTTGTGGGAGTGGTAACGCGCGGCACTTCAGCCTGCGTGGGAACGATGAATTTGTCTGATTTTAGTTCAGTCGGCATCGTTTGGCTTCACGTGGTATTAATGCGCTTCGTAGAAAGACGAAAATTGGCTAATGTTCAGGAGTTCCACTTTACAATACTTAACGTTTTAGGGTCACCAATTCAAATCGGTTAGCGAAGTTCACAATGATCATTTCCTTTAACCAAAACAAACTAAAAAGCACATCAAACAAAGTCGCAAGTTCGTTCAAATCCGCAAGCATGAAGATTAGGTAAATTTTTGTAGAACCCATAATTGCCGCGTTGGCTGAACGATCACAGCGCCGGAGTTCCTTGTACTGAAAAATTCGACAGATCTCATGTACCAAGAGAATCGACGTTATTTGAAGCGCATGGATGGAAGGTGACTGTGTTGTAATTTTTTCATTGAGCAAAACGTTACGAAGGGGCACTAAAGATACGTAGAAATGCAGGCACAGACATGCGTTAAACACCCGCACATGTCATATATAACCAGTTGTTTACAGTTTCGTAACAAAGCCAAACGGGAACATGGACATCAGCAAGACCAGAAACGGTAAGCTGACATCAAGGAGGATTTAAAAAATTGCTGGAATGGAAGCTCCCGCAATGCCTTTCCAGCAGAAGTGAAGCCAGCTTTTGCCACTGCCAAGATGGCGGAAACATGCTCTTTTGTGATAGTGTCCACTTAAAGATGAAGTGGCTTTGATATGTTACTGCAAATGCTACGTTAGTTCTATATTAAAAGATAGTTGTTTCCGAAAAAATAACACACTAAAACTAGTATGGGTGGCTGAACTTCCCAAGAACTTTGCCTCCAATAAGAGGCTCACTGAAAAAAACTAGTAACACTAAGTCGCACTTCGACCTCTGCGTGGCCCGAAAAAGTTTCCACATTACATTCGTTGGTCGCGCGAGGGATACGCTCTGTTCTTAATTGCTTAACGGTGATAATTTATCATGTCCATAGTAAGATGGCCGTCGCCGCCGCCATCTTGCCAGAGGAATGGCTTCACTCCTAGGCAATGATTCCCACTCCGGCAATTTTTTTTTAATCCTCCTTGGCTGACATGAAGTGCTGCTGCTCACGAGGATGGTAACACTGGACACTCCTACACAAATCAACTTGAGCGACTTGCGCTTAACTGCAAGTGACGTTAACCCGACGTGATGGCTGTATTATACGAGTAAATATGCAATACTAGAGGTGTACAACAGCTGTTCTACATTGTCTATACTCGCGAACGTTCAGCACTTGCCCTAAATACGTACGCCTTTTTTCCCCAGTACCCTAATGCTGCCATGTTCTCTACCCCACAGCAGACATTTAGGAAAACCGTACACTCTCATCATGGTTATCCTTCCAGCTTTCTTCCTGCTTCCGCTGTTCTAGTTCTCTATGGATATTTGGGATGTTGAACTACCACTTTTTTTTTGCTCTGTCGTTGAGGCGTTTAACTGCAGTAATTATCTTCACTTATCTCTCTCTCTTTCATTCGTGGTCTTTTTTGAGGCGGCAGCAAGGCAGGCCGAGCCAACCATAGCCGACGAGGCCCATGGCGCAGAGCCAGCGACTTCTCGGCGCATTGTCTCGCTCGGCGAACAAAGCCACCAGGCGAGGAAAAAAAAAAAAGAAACGGTGCCGCCCCAATGGCTATGAAAAAGCCGCGATCGAACGCGAGAACTAGAATAGGAGGAGAAAAAGTGTAGCTGAATGTTGCGAAAACCTGAGGAAAGGGGAAAGGAAAGGTTAGTGGCGCTTGTTGGAAGGAGCGCACTGCCAGTAAGACAAAAAAAAAAAACACGCGCGGGGAAAACAAAGGGTATACGCGATTGTACGCAAAAGCAACAGGAAAGCAGGAATGCGGGGAGTTACAAAGAAAATACGGGAAGATAAGGAAAGGAAGGAAGGAAACTACGTCAAGAGGCGTCTGAGCGCCCGCACCTCCGCCCTTCCTTTTTTTTCCCCTTAACCCCCGCGGGCAGCGAGTGATTCTCGTTCGCAGCGCGGCTCCGCTGGCACTTGAAAAAAAAAAAAAAGCGGCTTTTGTTTCAAACACACCACTGCCGCCGCCAGCCAGATCTCGGCGGAGAACCGGGACTGAGGGAAGAAGAACCGCGGGCGAGGATTCTGAGATCGGGCGGAGCGTGGAATGTGTGAGACAGAAAGGGAAAGAGTGAAACGGGAACCGAGGATCAAACGAAACCGACAGAGGCGGTTGAAAAGTGCTAGAGGAATTCGATCGTAAGGAGAGCCTCCCCCCCCCCCCCCTTGCCTATAGCTACGTCGGGCGTCACTTGCAGCGGCGTGAGTGGAAGGGGATAAAGGGAAGCGTTCATGAGGGATGGTTTGCGAACAGCGCGTGTTGATTTACGTCACCGTGCTCGGAGAAAGGCGGTCGCTGTGTTTCGATGGAAGACTTGGGTTTCGTAGAGCGTCGTGGTTTCGCTATCTCCGTGAGAGTTTGCTGCGGCGCCTGTTCCACGCCCGCTTTCTTTCCGCTGAACGACTTCGTTGTAGGCGAATAAAGAATGTTGTCTCAGCCTTCATGCGCTGAAGAGCTTGTGAGGTGAAAGCAGGATATGCCTAATGAAACGTGATAAGTGACCATCGCCGTTCGAACGAGGGGATGCAAGAAATCTCCGTCGTGCAATGACACTACAGCTCTCCAAGAGAGAGTAAGAGAAAATAACGAAGAGGACAGGCAGGCAGGTTAACCAAGCTTTGACTCGGTTGTCTACCCTACAGATCTGGTGGGGAAAGGGGAAATAATAGGAAAGAAGGGGATAGAGCAGAGAGAATAAAAATAAGAATGGTATGAATAAACAGGTAGAATATGGAGCACACGGTTTCGCGATGTTCGCGATCACAAGCACTCGTAAATTTCGATGGTCCTCAAGAAGGACAAGAGGGCTTTCATGGCCTAGCGCATATGCGAAAACGCAAGCCAAGTTCCCAGGAATTTCTTACAGTTCTCCGAAAATTGTTGCGTCACTATGACGTCGCATGATCCCATCGCCACCTGACATCGTCGCTTAGTCAGAAGTGTGCCAATATCGGGGGCTATGCGAACCGACGCGACGTTCAGAAAGCTTTCAGTGCTTCCCATCTCGGAGGCAGTGCACTACCACGTGACATTGGCGTCTTTCTGAGAGAAATAGCAGGACGGTGGATTTCGCTTCCGAGTCCTCTAGCAAACTAGGGGCTGTTCCGTGTATTATTACAGCCTATTACCGTAGCTGCTTAGAAATGGGATGAAATTGACTATGCGCCTCATCTCGCTGCTAGAAGGATAGATGGATGGATGGACGGCCGGACAGATGAATAGACAGATGCCCGGAAGAACGCACGTGTGGACGGACAGATGTACGAATGAATGGATGCATGGACGGATGAACAGATACACGTACGAATGGACAGATTAACGGACAGAATACGGTCCATTTTTAAACCACATGTGCGCTACGAACGTTCTGTGTAAGGTACATGTAACACCCGTCTATTGGTTCGACGGGGAACTTCAACGGTGGCGATGGCGGGGTGCGGGCCTAACGAGTTTTGCTCTTAACACTCATTATTGTCCTTCGTAGGCCCTTTTGTTTTTCTTTCTAACTTTTTTTATTACATCCTCTGCCTGTTGATTACTGCCTTGCGTTGACGCCAACTGATGTTGTGACCCGTTTTTCGCGTAGCGGCAGGATGGAGACTTATCGCTTTAGCTCTGCTTATCAGTCGGCATAAGACTGTGTAGTTCGGCCAGACTTCCTCACTGAAATTAATCAGTTAGCGATTATGGCTCACTCGGACTCTGACTCGGTAAAATTTTTCTCGACCGAACTTAGTCCTCGAACTCACCATTACTAACCCGGATTTATTTTCAGACCCATATTCACGGCTCGATTTATACCTTTTGGCTTAGACTACGTTAGTCGGAGAATCTAAGGAAATCTGACTGATTCGTCTCACGAAGGAGTGTGGCATTGCTCGCATGTCCGTTTTTCTCTTGCTTTCTTTTTCTTAGCCTCAGTTCCTAGTTTTACTTCTTTGTTCGTTACGTGCTGTTTAACGAAGGGGAGTCCTCGCAAAGTGCCTTCACTGCGCGTTGTTTCAGCACTAACGGCACATCTGAGTTTCTTTCTCCCACGTAGATTTCTGTCCCATGTAATTTATGACCCTGCACATGTTTCTCTTCAATGTTCCTCTTCTAGCTACTTTATGCACTACAATACCTTACCCGTGAGTTGGTCTTTCTTTGTTAGCTTTCAGCACTAGCCTCAAATGTAGATTGTTCGGGCATGCTTATTTTCATATGGGACTTAATCAACGCCACTTACTGGCACAGTCTAATTGTTGTATACTGCTCAACTGCTGACCCGAGGTTCCCGGTTCAAATCCCGGCTGCGGCGGCAGCATTTCAGTGCAGGCAAAATGCTGGAGACCGGTGTGCTTTTTTTTGGGCGGGGGGGGGCATTTTAAAGACAAAAGGTCCTCAAATTTTTCGAAACAGTTGACTTTGGCGTCCCTTTTCATCATATTGCGGGTTTCGGACGCAAAAATCCGACGATTATTACTATAGCTATTGAGATTTCCGGCATCCACATAAAAGAAAGCTGCTTGTACTATATAGGGATGATGCGGAACCCATGCCACGCTTAATATTTATTCAGAATGAGCAGCTTCAGTATACCTAATTCAAACACCTTCCACAACAACAACAACAACAACAACAACAACAACAACAACAACAACAACAACAACAATAATAATAATAATAATAATAATAATAATAATAATAATAATAATAATAATAATAATAATAATAATAATAATAATAATAATAATAATAATAATAATAATAATAATTATTATTATTATTATTATTATTAATATTATTATTATTATTATATTATTATTATTATTACTATTATTATTATTATTATTATTATTATTATTATTATTATTATTATTATTATTATTATTATTATTATTATTATTATTATTATTATTATTATTATTATTATTATTATTATTATACGCCGCGTTTGGTCCCAAAACCACGAAATAATTATGAGGCACGTCGGCCCTCTGGACAGGAATTTCGGCCATATGGTGTTCTTTAAGGTGCACTGTCATCGCACAGTGAATGGCTTCTCGTGGTCCACCTCCACCGACAAGCGACCGCCGGGGCTGGTATTTAACTCGCAACCTTCGGATCAGCAGCGGACCACTCTTTGTTCGCAGTGATGGCACGCACTTAAGTGCGTTGCGCCCGTCTGTCCAGACAGTTTTTTTGTTTTTTTGTTTGTTTCTTCGTTTGTTTTCTTCTATGCCTTCGTGAGTGTCTCCCGTATTCCAGCTATGCAGCGCAGTATTCCGCAACATATATCAAGCTTTTATCGACTAGCCCGGAGGAGCGCTTTACTGAAGCGTTGCTCAAGTGCAACGTTTTACATCGGATTGATTGATCGAAATAACTTCATCGAAGTCCCGCGGGACGCACTCTAGCGCGCAGTGGACAACTACTACGTCGGGGCCGCCAGTCCAAGCCCGTCGACCGCTCCGCGGGCCTACTGGACAAACCGAAGCTGGTCAGCCAGGAGCGGGCCGTGGATGGCCGCCTCCCACCTAGCCATTAAGGAATCAGGGCTTTACCTGAAAGCACCTCCCCCCCCCCCCCCCCAGCGTGTGCACCAACGTGGACTTCTCCTCGCATATCGGGTCGCGGAGCCCTCAAGCTGTTCGTTATGCCAGGCGTGACCTGAGAGCTATCATCGTCATCTCTCTCCTCGTCCTCTTACTCGCTTCCCGCATCCCTACCAGAACAGCTGCGCCAATTTGTCCGGCGTGGGATGCTATAACTCCTATTGGGGAGAGAACTAGTATTGAGAAAAAAAAGAAATAAACAAAGAAACAGACAAAAACAAAAAAAGAAAAACGAGTGCGAACATATTGGCATGTGTGGTACAGTATAGCAAAGAGGGGGAAGAGGAAGTGGGGGTGAGATGGAAAACAAGGAGGGTGAGAGGGTAAAGTATAGCATATTCTTGTGTATACTATATTGCCACGTGCTTGCTCAAGAAAGACGATGTCACTTGTGCATGTGCCACGAAGGACTACGAAATGGACGAAAAAGAAGAACTCGCTTGAACGTTCTAATTAAAAGATCGACCTGCTTCTGGTGTCTCAATCTCTGCGGCAAGACCTCTGTTTTGACGTCGTGACAATATTACACCAAGGGATGGGAAATTCAAGTGAGGGCGAGAAAGAGGGAAATAAGGGGGTGAAGGGGAAATCAAAGCATAGTATTGGTAGTATAGTACACCACGTTGGGGGAAAATGAGTCGTGGCGAGGAGGAAAAAAAGGACAATGTCTACGTCATCAGCTCCGCTGCTTCGTCAGTCTTGGCACACTATAGTGCGTGTAGCTGCCTCATTTTATATTGAAATGCTTGTGTTATCGCTAATGATTCGCGGACATCCACGAAAGCCTCGAGCGAGGAGGGAGCAGCGTGATGACGTCAACGGGAACCTTACTTTTACCCAATAACGCGAGATAGCATCAGCGGAACGGCAGTGCGCGTAATTCAAAGTTAGAGCATCCTGCACTATATATAGGCCTCGGTACGAAACACGGGCGAGAAAAAAGCGCGCGCGGCGTGCACTGTTTTGATAGAGGGATGCCAGTCCTAAGCTATCTGCGCTCTCTCTATCGACCTAGCGCGTCGCCTCCGGTTTGCACGTATGCGATTGAGCAAGAACGGCACGGAGAAACGTGCGTAGAAAAGGAAAAAAAGAAAGTAGAAGGACTGAAAGAGGCGGTATAGATCGAGCGCCCGCGGCTCTCAAAAGATCGTCATCAAATATTCATAGGAGAGACCCAAGCTGTTGTCAATCAAAACATCGCTCGTCTGTCGCTTCGTCGATTTCCACGTACGGAACCGAAAATGGGACTGCTTGCGTCAACGCGGGAAAAGGTCTTGAGTTCAAGTCGTGTTTTGTATTTTTTAAATGGGTGAGTATTCATCGATTGTACTGCAGAAATCTTTATTTTTTTGTTTATTTTTTGGCAAAGAATCACTTCTTCGCTCGGACCTCGTGGACGGTTGTATAGTAGGGCACTGAGGTTTTATGCATAAACACGCGAAAAAAACTCCAAAAGATAGCAAAAGGCGGGCGTGCGAAGGGTCCTAGACAGCACAGAAAGGCAATGAATTTTGATGATGAGATGATGACAGCATGAACGAGCGAGCAACTCAATTTACAATCTGAATGCCATGCCAGCTACAAGAGCCAATCTTATGTTCGGCAGGTGTACATGTACAGACGTCTCAGCCGCCGGCATTCAGCGTCGCTTGCTCTTGACTTCTTCAGAGAAAAGAGCTATAGGTTGTTCCCTCGGAACGTATACCGAAACGATCTCTTTCGGCGCCTGTGTCGATTCGCGGGACGTACAGAATCTGGCGTGTGCACTTACTGAACCGACTTCCATGTTTACGGGCACACATTTTCCAGATTAAGGAGATGGGGGGACCATGCACCGTCGCTGTAGCCGAATTGGTAGAACATCGCGTGCTTTACTCGAAGGTTCAAGGTTCGGTTCCTACTTGAGGCAAGCCATCTTCTCGTCCACTGTAATTTATTCACTTTAATTTCACAGTTTGAGACTGGAAATGACGTCTCCTAATGCCTTCCTTAGCCTCACGGTCTCTCGGCTACCATCAGCATGCGTCCCATGTGGTGGAGCAGTGGTTAGTGCTCGGCTTCTTACCAAAAAAGCACGGGTTCTTTTTATTATTCTTTATTCTTTATTCAGAATTGAAATACAAGTGATACAAGTGCATGTGTTATGTACAAATACAGAAGGAGGTCTCAAGGTCGCGAGACTGTGAGTGAGACCTCCTATAAAATCATACATGAGAGATACAACGCAATAGTAAGGAGTGGTAAGGAAAGGAAATTTAAGGTATACGAAATGTACAGATAAGCACGAAATAGCGAACGTAAGTTATACAAAAATGTACAGCTAAGCATGCAAAAACTAACACGAAAATGCAATAACATTCACTCTGTATAATATCAAGCATTATTACGGTAAGGAGAGAAAAATTAAGATATACAAAATGTACAGATAAACACGAAATAGCGAACATAAGTTATACAAGGTGTACCGATGAGCACAAAAAAACTAACAAAAAATGCAATAACATTCAATACATATAATATCATGCACGTGCCATAATATAATATCATACATATAATATCATGCACGATGCCAGCAATGGCCGTTGCCTTTCGACGGAGGAGAAATGGAAATGCTAGAGGCCGTTAAAGAAACACCGCACGGTCAAAATTATCGGAGCTCCTCCACAGTGGCTCTATAATGTCATTGTGGTTTGAGATGTAATAATCGTCGTGCTAATATTATTACCACCAACACACCTTGCAAAACAGGAGCACGTGGCCTCACGAACTGCAATATTGCCTTCGTCTTATCCCCCGATTTTAGCGACTAAGCGTCACTTCCTTTCTTGACACCATCCTCAGGTGAGAGGAAGGCGTTTAGTTGAATTAAGGGCTGCAGCGCCATAACAATTCTTCGAACTAGTGAAGCCAGACGCTCCCACGTCGCCTGTGCACACTGAGCGCGACTGCAGGTATACAGTCATCAGCAAACTCAACACGAACGCTCTGACGCTTAACCTGGACTACTTTGACTGATAGCAGCCGTGATGCGCTGGGCGTTGTTGCCGCCGTTGTATCTCGGTATGCTTGGATGGTATGTTGCCATACATGGGTAACATCTCGGCAACAGAACCGAAAGCTACGCGGCGCTAGGGTCAGTCGAACTGTTTAGGGGCACACTGCGGAGCAGTTCGTGTTGACGGCTACAGGTTTCGCGTAGCAAGCTATCGCACGAACGTCAGCGGATCTCGAACGGCTGCAGAAACAAATACGTGCACCTGAACGCACTGGGAAAGCGATCCGGTCCCTGGAATACACAGTTGCACTCTCAACGATGCCGGGACTGCGAGATAAGCGCTCCACGCTGATGTTGGGGAGCAGTGCGAGGCGGGTAACGCGACACTTCTCGAGTAGGCGGTGCCGAAGTAGGCTGCTCGTCTCGCATTACGAGCTAAAATACGAGCACTGCCGAGAGAAGTGCTGCTCGGAGTGTGTTGGCCGAGAGAATGCACTCACGCGCACGGCGCACAGCTTGACAACGGTGCAGCTCTCGGGAAGCTATGCGGAACATCGCCCACTCGATTGGAGACAGACAGTAACCGGTGCAGTCTGCTCCCTCTTCGATATCAGGGCCCGTATTCAAAGCATCCTAGGTAAATAATGTTCGCTAGGACACATTTCGGCCAATACCGATGCTATGCGTATGATTTGCGAACCTGGTTGGCAAATGGCGAAAAAACACTCGTGAAAGAGAAAGTGATCTGAATGCAGCCCCAGATTCACTGCCTCTAATACGAACAAGAAATCAGCATTGACGAAAGCAAAAAAAAAAAAGTAACAGAGCTTCTCACTAGTGCTGGGGAGACTGAAGGAAGTGTGGTGGTAGGCAGCCTTGATGATGGTGATGATGATGATGATGATGATGATGATGATGACCTATGACCTATATCAATGGCTCACACCCACTCTGGGGGATCCGGGCATCCTTTTCGGTTTCTCTTCAATTTTCTCTTCTTTTCCTTGTCTTTTCTTTCTTTGTTTGTTTCTTTTTTCTCTTTTTTCATTTTTTGCGAATTCTCTTTTTTTCCACTTTTATTTCCGTTTACTTATAATTTTCTTCTGGTATGTTTCCTTTCTCTATTTCTTGATTACTTACTCTCTTTTCTTTTTGTTTATACCAGGCATTCCCTGCGCTACGCCAAGTAAAGGCAGCATGCGACAGCCTCGGCCCATAAAGTACTCAACACTTAATATCATCATCGAGACGCTCGAAGAGCAAGAGGACCTCTCCTTGGTGCGAGCGCTCGCTATATGCTACGGATGGCTATGCTGTACCAGTGTTGTATTCGTTACTGAGAAAAATGTAACTAAATACGTTGCTCGTTACTCCAACAGACAGGAACGCGTTACCGCCTTACGTTACCTACAAAAAAAAAGGTAACGCGTTACCAAAGTAAAAAGGTAATGGACGTTACCTCGGCCATTACCACGCAATCATAAACTTTAGTGAATGTGTCTTGGTTACAGAAATTCACAATAAATTTTTTTTTATTTCTCAATGAAATATCTCACAGAAAACTTCAAACCTAAAGAAGGATCATATCCAATGTGCTCGTTTAACGAGTGTTATTCGTACAAATGTACCGGACCTTAGCAACGTTATAGTGGCTTAATTTTGCTTGTTACGTGTGATGGCTTGTGGGTCTGTGGCACATGGTGAAGACATCTTTCTCAATGCCACATTATACCCTATATCAGATTCAATTATTCACGCCGGCCACAAAGAAAGTATCACCGAACTCTCAAGAAGTTTACAGTATACAATAGGCTTTTTTTCCGGGACCGAACAGCGCCCCTCCGTTGGAGTTCGTCGAAATTAAAACTGGTGGTGCTTGGCCTCTGAAATTTCCTGCCGCGCGCCCGTAGGCAAACGCGGAGGCCTGGACTCTCGCTTTCTTTGTGAAAGCCCACAGACGGACAGTTGACACTGTGACAAAAGAATTCATCGAAATGAGCTCTGGGAAAATGGCCCCTACAATATAAAAAAGTATGAAGTAACGGGACGCCGCATGTTATTCGACAACCCGGGCCCATAAAGTGAGTCGACCTTATAATTATTGTTGTCGTAATGGTAATTTGAGCGATTGGTTATTTCATACATACCTGTTTCGCATGATCATTTGGGAGCGTGATTGAGACTGATCGCAGTCCGATTTCCCGACCGCCTTTAGGTCCTTTCCACAGCTTGCACAGAACACGGCATTCGGGACAGTGATATTCCATTCGATTCGCGTTTTATCAGACGACAATGCATTAGTAGTAAAGAGCAACATGGTCAAAAGCTTGATTCAAAAAGTAAAAGAAGAAAACCAGAAAGAGAAGCTGGCTGCGAACATTAAGATGTTCAAAATATAACCGACGAATAGCATGACATTTCAAAAAAAAAAACAATGACGCAACGTATTTTGTACAATGCTGCGCAGCATCTAATACAGAATCAAGAAAGATGTAGCTGACGACGAGTATAAAAAAACAGCGCTAAGAAGGAGGGCAAAGAAGAGTCACACAGCACTGGAATTTCTTCATTCTGTCGTCTTGGCGCTGCTTTTGTACTCGTGACCATGAGCCAACCAGGCCAAATACGTTGCCCACGATGGTAATAGCTAAACAAAAGTAATTCAGCGAAAAACAGCAATGACTGGTTGCTCAAAGGTTATGAAAAGACAAAGACGCCAGGCATAAAGCTAAAGATCCCATGGTTGACGACCTGGTTTCTCACGTGGTGACTCCATCGGGCTCGTCCATCACACTCCGGTCGTGCGCGCTGCACCGTTCTCTCGGGCACGGGTGGGAGTCCATTACCACCGAGGACTCCGTTCGCCCACTGCCCGGACTCGGCACCGTATGTACAAATCCGTGCTACCGTCACTGAGCGCTACATGGCTCCAGGGCAACGGCATCCGTAGGGACAACATATAGGCCCCGAACGGAGATTCAACACGAGGCAACGTCTGTGTTCGCCCACGCGTGTTGACACAGATGAAAGCAGCGTTGTATATAGTGCCTCTCTCGAGGCGACTGTCCTCTGTGTGCATATGAGGTCGGAATCCCCGGCTTCTCTCTTGTCTTTTTCTACGATTGCAGCTCTGGCTCTCGTACTTGCTAGTCGTCGTCGAGACCGTTTCGTCGCGAGGCATTCGAAGAATACGTGCGAAAAGAAGCGTATCGGGCCGTTTTCTCGATTAGGTTCCAGTTCGCTGCTCGTCAGTGTTACCCGGCAACGCTGGTGTAAGATGCACTATGGAAACGCGCATGGGAAAAGCGGTGTAGAGGCGAAAAGTGTTTTGACAACTTCGTTGAGGTTTATTATGTTAAAAGCAATACAAAGCACTGCGTTGCCGAAGAACAAAGTGCGCATTTGAGGAAACTAGCACTGAGACAAATTTGTAACAAAATTGTAAATTTGTAAGGCGAGCTATATTGTACTTATCCCAGTGCGAGAAAAATGCGCAGGTTTTATTAAATATATTGCAATGTAACATATACAATACTAGTGTTGAATACCTCAACCTGTCTTGCGTGAATTCTTTGTTAGAACCAGGGCATAGTTTTGTGTGCTGTTAGGGCTTTTTTGCGAAATCCATTTTTAAGCCGGACTACATCTACCATGAGTTGTTAGCTTAAACAAGAAACAGCAACAGACATCACACCTGGCACCAACCTCTCATGCTGACAAATCGATTTCAAACAACAAAGTTCTGAGTGTCTATTTGGCATAGCCAGGTCATGCCTGTATGGTCCTTCCCTTTTCGCAACTTCTATAAAATATGAAGCTTTTCTTTGCGTACTGCAGGCACTCTTAAATCTATCTTCTATCTATCTATCTATCTATATCTATCTATCTATCTATCTAATCTATCTATCTATCTATCTATCTATCTATCTATCTATCTATCTATCTATCTATCTATCTATCTATCTATCTATCTGTCTATCTGTCTATCTATCTATCTATCTATCTATCTATCTGTCTGTCTGTCTGTCTGTCCGTCCGTCCGTCTGTCCATCCGTCCCTCCGTCCGTCTTTCTTTCTTTCTTTCTGTCTGTCTGTCTGTCCGTCCGTCCGTCCGTCCGTCTGTCTGTCTGTCTGTCTGTCTGTCTGTCTGTCTGTCTGTCTGTCTGTCTGTCTGTCTGTTTGTCTGTCTGTCTGTCCGTCCGTTCGTCCGTCTTTCTTTCTTTCTGTCTGTCTGTCTATTCGTCTGTCTGTCCGTCCGTCCGTCCATCCGTATTTCTTTCTTTCTTTCTGTCTGTCTGTCCATCCGTCCGTCCATCCATCCGTCTTTCTTTCTTTCTTTCTTTCTCTCTTTCTGTCTGTCTGTCTGTCTGTCCGTCCGTCCGTCCATCCGTCTTTTTTTCTTTCTTTCTTACTTTCTTTCTTTCTGTCTGTCTGTCTGTCTGTCCGTCCGTCCGTCCATCCGTCTTTCTTTCTTTCTTTCTGTCTGTCTGTCTGTCTGTCCGTCCGTCCGTCCGTTCGTTCGTCCGTCCGTCTTTCTTTCTTTCTTTCATTCTGTCTGTCTGTCTGTCTGTCTGTCTGTCCGTCCGTCCGTCCATCCGTCTTTCTTTCCTTCTTTCTTTTTTTCTTTCTTTCTGTCTGTCTGTCTGTCTGTCTGTCTGTCCAGCCACATACGTCTGGCTGCTCTCGTGATCACACCCTCAACATGGGGTCAACCAAAATTAGTATGGAAGGGTAAAATGGTTTGAATAGTGTGACTTGCTGTTCATGACATGAATAATGTCACAATCCCGTCGCGTACGCTAGCGAACCCTTTCCGCTATACGAGGGCACATACCTGCGGGGTGGGCATGTGCCACAGGTATTCGCAACAGGCGGACTACTTTAGTGGCCCGGGTGGTCCTACGCTGGTCGTATGCTGTCGTCACTTAGCGTAACGCAGGCAAATTCACGTATAAACAACAAAAAGAGGAAGCAAGCGAGAAATAAAAATGCAGAAAACTCAAGGCAAGAAATAGGAAAAAAAGTTGAAAAGAATAGAAATACAGAGACAAGACACAGAAACATTGGAAAAAAGAAAAGAAACAAAGAGAGCAGTAAAGAAAAAAACCAAGAAAAACCAAGAAGGCTACTTTGATCCGCATTTACTTCAGGCTTAGCCCCACTACCGCGAAGAAGGCCTAAATTTTTCTGAATAATTTTACCCGTATGTGTCTACTGTTTGGTTCCTCATTTTTGCAGCTGCTCTAGTGGCCGGACAAGATGTTAAAGACATAGCAGGCGAGGCACAGTCTTGGTCAAGGGTGGTCTGGGGGCCGGATGGTACAGTTCGCTGTGACGCAGGGAGAACTTGAATGTCGCGTGTCCCCGGAAGCGGCCGGTAGGTGTGGCCGTAGCAGATGAGCACCGCTGCGCAGAGAGCATTGTATGGCTGCGGGCTGGCCGTGGATGTGGCAGCAAGGTAGCTAGCTCTACCAGTGGCACGTTGAGCAAGATGACGTGCATCAATGGCTGTAACGTGACGCGAGAGACACGGCGCAGCTGCTAAATATGATGATGATGATGATGGTGATGATGCTACAAGCCTATTCTTCAGTAGTAGCTCTTGTTCATTACATTTCCGAAAGACCAAGAGCCCTGTGAGGATGGCTGACCAGTACACGGGTCGCGACAGGAAGCACAGCAATGGGGAAAAAATGTCCCCACCTCCTCGAAGAGAATCATGAGGAAATACGAATGTATTTCTTGCCCCGGAAGAAGGCACCGTTGCTGCCAGACATTCGCCTTCTCCGATTCTGCCATCGCTTTGGGAGGAACCCAGCCAGCGAACGGTCGATATTGAGGAGCGAGCTGACGGGAAAGCGGGACGCCAGCGTTCTCGGCTCTGTGTTGGCGTTTCACAGTGCAGTCTGGAGCCCACATTTCCGTATGTTCCTGAGAGGCGCCCAGCCAGCGAACGGTCGAGAGTGAGGCGTGAGTGGACGGGAGAGTGCGGCGCAGGGAGGAGACAGAGTGAAAGGTGAGAGAAGGAGCGGCGAAGCACTGAACCTACCCTCTCTTACACTCTCTCGCAACACATCCACCGGTTGCTAGAGGCGAGGATAAGCGCGCGCGCCCGTTCCTGTTGCAATGGGAGAGGGAGTGAAAGCGGAGAGATAACACCTGCCGCCGCGGGTGCCGACGCTGGATGCCTGACATAGCCCGACTAAGAAATGCATTCGCATTTAAGAAGTACAATTACTATATACATGGCGGTAGACGGAAGAACAGTGCCGGACTTCCTATGAAGGCAAGCAAATGTGAAGCCGTTCGGACATTAACGTGTACGGAAAGATATGATATATTGGGATACATAATTACATGGGTAAGAGAAGCGTTCACGTTCAAGCCTACATATATGGGTCAGTGGTAATTCAATATTAGGCGTGAGAGTTAATGCCAAAAAGCCGGTAGTTACTCGTTTTAAAAGCGAACACGCCTCGTTCAATGCACGTGCTGTTATATTATCCTTTACTATTTTTAGTCGTATACGGTTTAATCGTTACAGAACAGGTCAAGGAGAAAAAGCGAAGAATATTTTTTTCTCTCCTCAGCCCTCAATGTTTTGTTTGATTCTCTCGGGTGGCTAGTATCGCGCGCAGAACCGCACAGAATGAATGTGCGTGTACAATTTAAAGGGCCACAAAGCATAAGCAGGCAATAAGTTTGGAAAGATTGGACCAGGGCGCAGAGTGATGTCCCATTTCACTGTAGCTCCATTTCATTGGCTAAGTATGACGGAACGCATCTTTCTGTCAAGGACGCGAGCAAATATTTTTATGACCCGTAAAAACAGTGAGACCTGAAGGAATAAACTTTATGCATTTTTTTCATTAGGGGGCTTTGTTTTCTTTACACTTTGTTGCGAGTAATAAAATCCTCAGAGATCGTCCTTCAAATTTGATTGTGTATACACATCTAATGCGTCCGATCCACCGAAGGACACTTTAGTGCACAACGACAGTAAAAAGAGTTGCCTCTGTAAAGCCTGCACATGCTTACAGAGTCACTAGAAAATTTCAAAGTATGTCGTTCCTTTGCGCGCCCGGCATTTATAGCGCTGATGCAGGCTTCCGATTGGCTAGTGCCACTCACGTGATCTTCCTTCCCCATAAAGCCGGCCAAGCGGCGAGCGGAGCGCCATGTCACGGATATTCTTCTTCGCTCGACGAGGTCATACGCTCTACGCAACGTGAATGCGAAATTCAAAGTTTCAGCACGAACACTTCGGTTTCTCCTCCGAACACTTCCGGTCAAGCATTCACTTCCGGTTTTCCAAATGTTTGTACAAACTATCATGAAAAAGAGGAATCAGTAGTTTTAGTCAAGTTAGAGTTTCATTCGACAGATACAATATGGAAGCAAAAACTAAGGTGGATTGAGGTGCAAGGACAATTAACGAAAATAAAATGAGCTCATTCAAAAATTGCGTGCATACGTGATGATAGTGACACCTGGCGGAGTAGATCTCCGCCACAGGCTTCTTTCTGTGTAGTCTTTGATATTTTTTGTTTTTGTTTTTGGTAGAGGATCTCAGGGGCATTTTAAAATGATAACCTAAGGAATAGACTGGGGCCACACAAAGGCCAACGTGCGATTGTGATATTGCCAAACAATTAAGTCGAGGATTAGGATCAACACCCGAAGTTTTGTTCTGCGCATATGACACATCTGCACAGATGTCAAGGGAAACGTTCTTAAATGTTACAGCGCAAAAGAGAGAAATGTTCATACCTAAGTGACCGATGTGATGTGGGTGTCTCTAATGCGTCCGTAGCTGGTTAGGATGGTGTCCGGCAAGTATTGGCACTGTAAACGTTTGGGCTTTAGCTGGTGGGTCATCCTTGACTGCGTTCACAGCTCAGGGCAAGCACATATACGAAACAACAAAATTAGAAAGATGACGCGGCAAGTGTCTTTATTTACTCATTCGTTGACATCACTAATTGTAATTATTATTGTGGCTTAACGTCCCAAAACCACCCCTATGATTATGAGAGATGGCGTAGTGGAGGGCTCTGGAAATTTTGACCATTTGCAAGGCTTTTTAACGTGCACGTAAATCTAGGCATCCAGACCTCAATTATTCTCTCCTCCATCGAAAATGCGGCGGTCGCTGCTGGGATTCTGTACCGCTACCTGCGGGTCGGCAGCCGAGTGCCTTAGCCTAGTATACCACAGTTTCGGGTCATTCATCGATATCTAACAGCGATGTGTAGCATAGTGCCACACGTTCTCCTAGTTTTCTTTAGTTTTATGTACCCCCTTATTACGCCCTGTGATTGGTGCCTCGATCGCGCAAGCCTGCCCCGATTGACCGAGGAGCATCAATATAATCTTGGAACCTTCCAATGAAATAACGCTTGCAACGCAAACATCAGAGTTTTTTCTGGAACTTACGCTGCTGCTAACGCCGGAATCTTCGCTGGCCCATGCATAAATGCCGACGCGCTTTTTCGCTAGTCAATTTTATCGATGGCCGACCCGCCGCGGTGGTCTAGTGGCTAAGGTACTCGGCTGCTGACCCGCAGGGCGCGGGTTCGAATCCCGGCTGCGGCAGCTGCATTTCCGATGGAGGCGGAAATGTTGTAGGCCCGTGTGCTCAGATTTGGGTGCACGTTAAAGAACCCCAGGTGGTCTAAATTTCCGGAGCCCTCCACTACTGCGTCTCTCATAATCATATAGTGGTTTTAGGACGTTAAACCCCCACATATCAATCAATCAATCAACGCTCTGTTCACCGCTATCAGTAGACATTGTTTGCTGTAGCTTGACCATCCGTTTCCTGGCCACAAGTGTCGCCAAATGAGGAGTTTCAAACAAAACAAGCCTACGGTGGCCTTCGTCCGCGTCGCCTACCCGCGACAATAGGCAACGGTGACCCACCAACTTTCTGAACGTTTACACGGCTGAGCTACATTTCAGGCAGAGACCAGGAATTTTCCCGCATCAACCACTTCATAGCACAGTCCTTAAGTATACTTAGCGTCATTTTGCAGCACGTCGCTCAATAAAAAAACTGACATGGTCAATCTCCCTCCGCATGATTCGCATAACGTCGATTCTCAATGTATGGATCTGCCGAAATTTCCTTTAGGTTTAGAGGGCAAAGTTCCACACGAGGAAAGAGAAGACATGTGTACAAATGTTGCATGCACAGCCATATGTCGAACACTTGCGGATGTTTGTGTAACCAGTTCTTCGCGTGTGCGCAACGTTGCTAACAGGTAGATCTGTATTGGCAACACCAGAAGCGATGTCTTTAACGCCGTTGCGTTAAAGAGCTCGTTTCGCAGAAATCGGGGCATCGGTGTCGGCGTCGTTGGTTGTGAGCAAAAAATAATCTGTTGCGTGACCGAAAAATCGAGGGAGATGCAAATCAATTTAAACAATAGGCAATTCTGGGTCAGAGTGAGGATCGAAGCCAGGTCGTTTGCGTGGAACGCGGGTGTTCTGCCCCACCGACACGAGTCGGCTCGTGAGTATACAGTGAAAATAACTTGGTTGATTGATTGATTGATTGATATGTGAGGTTTAACTTACTCCGCTTGCAAATGCAGTGAAGGTAAGTTTTGTGCTTTGCCCAAACACACGCTTCCTGTATGAATGCTGCACAATACAGCATAAAATATTGCAGTAATAATGCGTGGTACAGGCGTATACATTGCCACCGGGCGTCACAGCATGCGAATATTATAATGACTTCATGGCTTAAAGCCGGGCACCTTCTTCAAAAGACACACACGTGACATGAAAAAATTTCGCTCGCAGAACTGCCCTTTGTTTAATGCATTCTGCCCATTACACAGAATGCAGCCGTATGCAAAACTTTCTCCGATGCAATCTATTGTGAACTCATTACGCACTAGGGAGTGGATATTGCCATGGCGTTCAACTCTCGTTCGACTCTTTCAGCTCTGGCCTAACCAAATATAACATCACTGTCATAGACTGAGGCGGTCAGCTCGCGTATAAATAGCGCCTGATCCGTGAACAAAAGTGAACGAGATGCGTGCGGAGTGTTTCGCGGCAACCCGTACTACAACTTTGAGCCAACGCAGCGTTGGCTGCGCTGCGGGTCAGCCATTATGGAATGTGTTTCGTGTCACAGGTGTACGCTCGTTAATTACCTCGCTCGTTGCCTTCGTCTCACCCCGCTCCCCTCCCTCCCTGTTTGACCGGCACGCGAAGACACGGTATTGTTCAGTCGAACTCGAAAATGACGAGCAAATCACGTGCGCACTTTTCCCACGAGTCTCGAATTTCTGATGCCCTCATAATTGCTTCGGTCATGCGTACACGCCACGGCAGGATACATGCGGCAGGATATGTACATTGTGGCAAGTTTTCGCAACACTCTTACTCCACAGGGAACCCGCTGTATTCATAACTATTTTCCTCCAAAAAAGTTATCTTGACTTCTAAAATGATTGTCGGGACTACAACGGGAGTTCAGTGTTGAAAGCACCCGTAGCCAGGACACATCGCTTGTCTAGAAAAAAAGCGTACTAAGTACCTTTTTTTTTCAAGGGGGGAATTTTATTGCTATATAATATAAAAAATACAGAAATATTTGGACCCATAACCTAAGCGGCTCATGAAGGGTCGCCTACAGAGATATTTTAAGAAAAAATAGATTGATAGCAGTTTTTTAGAAAAAAACTAAAACAATTGTGAAAACATCATACTTGAGCGATCTAGCGATATATAAAAAGAAAAAAAAACAACGGTTACTCAATACAGCAAACATACATGAGAACAGTTATAAGAATGTTTAAAATCTCAAGAAAATGACTGGTTAGCAACAAAGTATCGTTTGCAGGAGATGTCATAACTTCTAGTGCATTTTATTTCCAGAGACAAATTGTTCCAAAGCTTAGCACCAGAAAATCAGATCAGTCTTTCACCATATACATTTGAACATAAATGAAGGTTGAGATTACCAATGCTGGCGTGTCGCGTATTTAGCGACGGAAAGCTACTTTATCTAAACACACAGTAAAGTTGAGCACCATTTACTCTAGGGACGGCTTTATGCTTAATATATTTTTATTTACTTTATTTTATTTACTAAACAGTAAACCTTGTAGCTGCGTACGTCTGTAAATGGCAGTATACGCAGTCCCCAAAATAGAGATTGCGCATATTACCATAATGCAATAGCTCGTCTACAATGTCCCTTCACCTTTAAGTAAGCAACAAAACGAACGTATGGACAAGGCATTGAATTTCATGCCTTAACCCGGAAAGAATTGAGACGACATTTTTTTCCACTGATATATGGGTGTGAAAACAAGTGCGTGCATCGATAATAAACTTTCTTTAACGTATCGCTATCGTTCTTGGTATACCTATGGTATTTATTCTAGTTTTGATTATGACATTAACATGCGCTCTTTTTGTTTTTCTTTTTTCACTTTTCAGTAACTCTTTCAAGTGACCACTGTTCTACACGAACAGATATCTAATATGTCTTGATTAATACAGCCCATGTACGCTTATTACTTTATTAGATGCGGAGCATCTTATACTCGCGCCTTGTAGTGCGCCGTCCGCGCCGTCCGCACCGCTTCTCGAACATTCGACAGCTGACGCGCGCGCATGCGCCGTCGCGCCGTCGCCCACTCTTCCACCATCTGTGCATCCCTTCCTCCTCTACACACCGCGCGCGCTTCACTCCTCCACCATCTGTGCACCCTTCCTCCTCTATACACCGCGTTTGACATCTACAATTCTCCTGATTCTCCAGTGGACGCGCATGTGGCGTCGCGCTTCGAGAACATTCAACAGCTGACAGTGCATGCGCCGTCGTGCTGTATATATACTCAAGGTCGGCGCTCGCTCAGTTGCCGCTCGTCGGTTGGTTTGTACGGCGCGTCGACGTCCAAGGTCGCGGTGAAATGAATTCCAACGAATCCACAAACACAATGATCGACGTCCCTTCGACCAGCGCCGCCCTTTCGCATACGTGTGTACGTGTTCACTCATTTAACACCCCCTCCTACAACCACGTTAACCAATTTAGCCATCGACCCAAGTAAGTCGCAATTTAACACCCCATTTCACAACCACGTTAACCAATTTAGCCATCGACCCAAGTAAGTCGCACTTTAACACTCCGTTAACCAATTATATGGTCCGCATCCTCCTCAGTGTTCCCCCGAGGGAAGCTGCGGGCAATTTTTTTTATGTAGTGCGCTGTCTAAAGTACTCTCATACAGAGCTTTAAGGCACTTTCAATCTGCTTACACCTTTTCGCCTAAAGGACCCCCAACAAATTGTAATAACATGTTGAAAATCAATGTTTCATTGATTGTTTGTATTTTTTATTCATTTTATTTATTGACTGATTGATTGACGCACTTATGCCCGGCTATGCCAAATTCGCTTTTCTCATCTCTTCCGCTCTGAATGTGATCTAGATCTTGAACTGTGCTCTTTGCTCTGGGCCGCGGTCGCCTCGCCTCGCTCTTCGGGGCCTACGAAAGATGGCGCTAACTGCTGCGCCAGAAGTGGTCGAGGCTGCTCAGCGATCGCCCGTCTGTCCTCTCCCAGCCCGCTCCACCACCTGGAGCTCCGCTCAGGTCGCCGTCTGCATCAGGTGTCCGGTGACATACCTCAGGACGAGCCCACCTGCGCTACTGCGTCTACCACCATAGCGCCGACTGCCGCAGACCGCTATTTATTAGACACAAGCGATGTGCATCTTAAGAGAATTCATCGCCAGGCTGATTGGTTCATACTGCTAAACTTCAGAGCACGAATTCGGGTACGCGACGTAGAAGAAAGCACATACGTACAGGGCAAGCACAACTGACAACTATCTTAATTGTATCAGAAGGGACAATTGGGGGAGTTGGCGCACTTCCATCTTAAACAAATATTAGCGCGACGAAAACAGGGACGGGAAAGAAAAGACAAACTACAGCGCTGACTCGCAACTAAGGAGGAGGAGGAAGAAAGTTTAAGCGGAAAGACAGGGAGGTTAGCCAGTTCTTAGACCGGCTGGCGACCCTGTGCTAGGGAAATGGGTGAGGGAAATAAAAGATGTTAAAAAGAAATGTTGCGAAGAGAGAGAAAAATTACAAAAAAATTGTGAAAGAGGAAAGGCAACATCAAAGAGTTTAAGACACTAAAGTCTGTCTCTGAGGCCAGTTGTCCACAAAAAGCGCAGCAAAGCTTTCAAAGCCTTCTGGGCTGAGGATGGGCTCGGCCAATGACTCAGAATCCTTTGTTCCGACAAAGGCCGATCGCCCAGTCTATCCAGAGCTGCAGTGAGTTCTTGTCTTTGCGCGTTGAAATGGGTGCACTCACACAGAAGGTGCGCGATGGTTTCTTCGCAGCTGCAGTAAGTGCATGTAGAAGAGCTGGCCATTCCAATGAGATAATAGTATGCGTTCGTTAAGGCCACACCAAGCCACAGGCGGCATAGAAGAGTCTCCTCAGCTCGAGATATCTTTGGGGAAGACGAAGCTGCAGATCGGGATCCAAGTTATTATGCAGGCGCGCGTTTGTGAATTCTGTTGAGTTCCACTGTACCAGTGTGAGATCACGTGCAAGCGAACGATGTCTGTTAGCTGCGTCGGTTTTTGAGAACAAGGATGACTGTGTATCGGGTACCGTCGTGTGCAGATCTAGCGGCCTCGCAACTAAAGTTTACTTTGAGCTTGCGCGATGGTTATTTTCTTGTCTTGGTTTGCTTTGTTCAGATGTCCTATATTCCGCTTCCTTTAGGAATAAACTTTAGTTGCGAGTCAGCGCTGTAGCTTGTCTTTTATTTCCCTTTCCTGTTTTCGTCGCGCTATTATTCGTTTGAGATTGATATACTAATTTTGCACGAAAAGTTTTCCTACACGTATACGCTGTACAGATGGGTAGTGTGCTTGCTCGTGCCCAATGTGCAGTGCATATATCTAGGAAAGATTTTTTTTTTTCACAATAAAAATGGTCGCCAGTACCGGTTGTCCTGCGCTTGTGTGGGTTCTTTTGCATAGCATAAGGAATTTGTGCCCTGAAGTTTAGCATCGGTGCACACTCCCGAATTCTTCAAATAATCCTCATGAATTATGTCGCATTATATGACTATGTATGCGTACATGACTGCTGTTGTCTCCTTGATGTACTGTGTAATGCTGTCCTTCCATATCAGGAGGTAGAATTTCGTAATTTATCGGTCATGTCAATGAGCTCAGAGGCTCAGTAACTTTTGGTCAAAGCTGCTTTAGCTCTGAAGTTGTTTTTTTCTTTAAACGATCTCCCCACCGATCTCGTGTAAGTAAAACATACCAGGCGCAGCCGCACTCTCTAAATTCTTGATATTCATATGGTGGTTTCGGGACGTTAAACCCTACATATCAAAACTCTTGATATTATCGACGAAAACAGACGATCGCACTGACAGCCCCGTTTTTCGCTCCACTCGCGTTAGCGGCTCCGTTTCGCTTGATCCACCCATTTTACGAAGTAATACACCGTGTCTTGAGTGAACGCTGGAAAATCTTGGCCGACTAAATAAAGGCGCGCCAGGGCAAAAAAAGTAAAGAATCACTCGTTCACGTATATTGGGGCATCGTTCCCATCGGCCGTGTCGCTCGATATGTGCAGCCATTCGGTGATGAAGCTTATCTTCTCACCGCGACGCTAGGCCCACATCCTCTTTTTCTACGACCGCAGGGGAGATGCCGTCGTTTCACGAATATAATGTG